>NHQK01000110.1:0-159558 GCA_016864655.1 Phytophthora cactorum
TCTGAGTTGTTGCAGTTGTTTTCTTAGGGACTGTAGTAATTCCATTTGAAATGTCAGTGGCCCACGAAGCACCTTCATACATCTCACGCTTCGCTTTAGCTTGACGAACGCGACGCTGAGCTCGTTCAAGAAGCTCCTGTCGTTTTTTGCTCTCTCTGAGCGAGGGATGTGAAATTTGGAAACATATTGAACCTATATGTTGTGAGTCATAAAAAAATGAGTAGTCATAAATACTATGGTAGGGTCGCAAGACCCTGCCTACGTCCGAGTCTCGCTCGACACTACCAGTAGCTCGGCATAACTGAGGTCATGACGGAAAGGTAGATATGTATGGCAGATTCGATTTCACTCATTTAAAAGATTTAAATATCGGTCTTTGATACAATGGAACAGAACGCCAAAGATTTCTTCCAATTCGTGCTTGTACTTTTGATTGACTACCGTTTTGCGGAAATTCGCAGTTGCATCAAGATTCAATAATTCATTTTTGATTCGGCTTACTTCTTGGATAATCCAAAGCTTGCGTCGAAGCTTCACAAGCTCGCGTTCTTTCTCTACACAACTTGGACACATTATTACGAGATGAGTGTCTATGTATAATGACTTGATTTTTTTTTCCAAAATCTTATTAAAAAATAGCAACATTAATATATGTGCTCCAAAGCTTACGGAGGATGTCTCCATCTAAAAAAAATTCAAGCTAATTATGGCTCATTTTTTTTTACTTCCAGTACTCTTTCTCAAGAGTTGACCTCCTGTTCTTGTTGATTAACCGCAGATTATCTTGTGGCTCCCAGGAGTCAGGCTCATTTCCAAGTCATCTTATCAGATATTTGTACTTCCCAGACCGTATCTTGTTGTGATCCAAGATCTTCTCCGCCTCAAGAATATCACCTCGATTAATAGTAGCATCTGTAGTCTCTGTTTTAACAATTTTAAGATCGTTTGGTGCCTTGTAGAGAGTATGACCATTTTTTGAACGGATTTGGATTCGGTAGCCATCAATTCCAACGATTTATAGACTGCTTTGCTCCATCGAGCAGCTTCTTTATCAAATGTCTGCTTCTTGAGACGGTATAATACACTTGATCCAACCTCAAACTCCTTTTCAATTCTATCGGCTTTCACCTTATTATGACTCAGATCCGCATCCATTACTTTGCCTTTTGCCTCATTCGGGGTCATACCAATCGAGCGATGAAACGTGCTATTGTAGTTTCAATAACGTCGGTGATAAGCTTTTGCGAAATCCTCTTGGGAGACATTTCAGTTAGTCTCTGCTTCAACGTTCTGTTGAATCGCTCAATTTTTCCCATAGTACCATGATCACCTGGCTCGTTGTTGTAGTGCTCAATTTTCTTGGATTTGAAGAACGTTTGAGCCTGTGAGTTCATGAACTCGCTACCATTATTGCTTGTAATGATATCCACTTTATGGAGGCGAACAAACGCTTTAAGCGCTGTTAACACAGTTGCTGCCGTCTTGTTTGATAAGAGCTTTGCAAAGCCCAACCTTGAGTTGATGTTGATAGCAGTCAAAATTGGTCGTTTCTCCCAAAATGCAAGATCCATTTGCCACGAGTTGGGGTTATGCGAAGCTATTTTGAAGCCATTGAATCTCTTCTTTTGCTCCTGAAATCGTTCAATATCGGTCTGACTCGCATACCAATCCTTTACGATTTTGAAAGTTATCTTAGGATCTAACTCCTTTGCCTTCTGATACAGAGCTTGAGCTCCGATAAAACCGGCTTTTGGGTCATAGTAGAGTTTCTTTAATAGCGCGCCCATGATCTATATTTACATTAAAAAAAATCCCCGGTGGGTAGTTGCTTAAATATCAAGTGCTTCAGTCGTGATGCCATCATCAAGTACTCGACGCTTATCATAGAAATATGAAAGCGCACTTTTGTTTTGAGTATAGGTTATGATAGATTTAGTTTCTTTCGATAGTCTGAACCCCTTGTTTGTACCTTGTAGCGTGATGCGATCCCGTACAACAGTCTCAAACCCATCAGGATTAAGAATATCATTGTTTCGACCACCTCCCTGCTGAACACCCTTCGCTGAAACTTTGACCTTGTAAGATTCGTCGGGTAGATAGCAAATATAGTTCTTACTCGATAGTGAGACCATAGCATCACCTGACCATTCATCCTTGAACAAACCAGGGGTACGGCGATCAAACTTAGCTACCTCAGTGTTGTAGTCGCGTGGGAACCAATCGTATTTTTGCTCCTTGAAGTGGGCACGTAGCTCAGGCTTGATACAGTCTTGAAACGGATTCTCACAGCTGAAAGCGATATAAGCAGAATCAGTGTCCATCTCCTGATACTGGAAGTCAGAGTGGTCGAAGTAGAAATCTATGCAGTCGTAGTAGAACTGAAGCATACGTAGCTTAGCAAGCTGATAGATAGCAATCGACAAATGGATTGGGTTCTTATTATTGATTCGGCGCTTCTTCATGGTGATTTCACACGCATCATTAAGCTCCTCCAACCCATAGAATGTAAAGTGTTCGATCTTGCTCTTAATAGCTTTGTCGTTCGACTCATACTTAACCTCTTTGTGCTTGTTCATGTCCATTCCAGATCGTCCAAAAGCACTGTTGCCTACCAGTTTCATCATCTCGGCAATCATAGTCTTAGACTTATCAACATCACCCTCTCGTCGTGCATTTGATACAGCCTCCATAAAAGGAGCAAAAGCCTTGTGAGAGCTGGCCTTAATAAAACAGTAAGTCTTGGTGATCTCCATACCGTGACAAAGGTACCACTTGAGCAAAGGGGTGTAGATGAGAATATTTTCACTAAAGTAGCTACCAATCAACTTGCGAGCAGGCTTAGAACGATTTGGTGTGCGAGACTGGTTGTAATCGAACATATACTTGTCAATGACACTCTCATCGGTACAATCGATTAGCACATTCTTGAAAATGGGAGTCATCTCACTGAAGTAGTCTTTTAGGTGGACTGGAGTACGAATATCGCACTCGAGAAACCCGAATACCTTGTCCGCCTTTATGTCATCGATGATACCATCATACGCTTCAACCGTAGTCAATCGACCGCATGGCATCTCATTACCAAGAGCCCCTAGGTATAGAGCGTTAGCGTCGTATCCGATAATTTTTTTACAGACCTTACCACCGCGAATCTTCGTTTCATTACGCTTAGCGTAGCGATTGAAGATAATAGATGGACCTCCAGCAATGTTGGCCTTCATCTTAGCGTAGATATCCTTCTCCTCCTTGTCGATCGAGTAGACCAGTCTGTCCGAGTTGAACTCAAGCAACTTCTTATTCCGAAATCCCTTAAGCGACATGTCCTTACGAGCGGTGATGCACTTTACGCAGCTGACCAAGATGTTGCCGTCGATGTGGCCAAGATTATTGCTGATACGATCTGCTGAAGCGGTATCAGCAGTCAGCTGGCAGTAGCATAGACCACACACATACTTTTGCTTTTGCAGCAATGTATCCAAGTGCCCAATTGTCATTCCGAATTCTCGCTTTGCCTTAGCATCCTGACTCTTGTATCCACCCAAGCGGTTAGATGGAAATTGGAATGCGTTAGCAGGTTTCTTATCCGGATATTGGAGATTATTGAAGCAGGTCTGATACATGACCTTCTCGGAAAGTCCAGGTAGCGATACACCATCCGCGAACATATCCAGATCGAAACGCTTGAAGAGTTCTCGCTGAGCCTTGATAGCTTTGATGAAGGGGACTACGTCGAGATTGTTGTACCAGATCAGCAGGTCCTTGATCGATTTCATCTCGTAGTAATCCCACACGAACTTCACTCGTTCGTAGTCATCACCGGTGATGCTTGTTCCACGGAGATTGCTGTCAAAAGCTGATTTAGGCGGGACAGTAGTCTGGTTTAGCACATTGAACGCAGTAATATACTCGTACGGGAAAAGACCCTTGCCAAAACTACAGACACATCTAATTTTGTCATCGCATTTGAATCCACCGAGATATGTTGTAAGATACTTATCGTAGCTGGTACCAGCTGGTACATAGTTGCTAATATCGATCATTTTCATATCCGATGTAGCCATGCACATGTAGCTGGGGTTCTTGATGACAGATTTGATGTTGTCGGTACCGATGACTGCAAACAAGTCGCTCTTAATCAAGTTGATATCGTATCGACCAGAATTGAAGCCGAATACTGGTACCTGATCAAGCTGCTGTTTAAGTTTTCCGTAATCGGACTTTTGCTTACCAAAGCCAAGGCTGCCGTGAAAATCAAAGAAACTACCATACTTTCCTTCTCCAATCCAACTCTCCACATCAGACATCTTGTAGGGCTTGCCAAGATTGACTCCTGGAATTTCCATACCTGTCAGACCGTGAGCATTGATGATTTTCTGTAGAAGCGATTTGTACTTATTGACATTGTACTGCTGGATCTTCACCGACACATCACCAATGTATTTAAACATATCCGAAAGCAGCACCTTCGGATCGTCATTTACAAAGCAACGTACCTCCTCGGTTAAGCTATCAGCTACTGATACAGACACTGGAATGTGATCGTTCGTGAAGACAGTATTCTCCCCGTGTTGAGTCGCGGTAGGCTTAAGGATGGCCTCAAAGTCATAAACGATGAAGTGGTCGATGTACTGGTCAGCATCCTTGTTGGAATACTTCGTAAGCAGTGATCGTATCGTGTTCTGAGCAGGTTTATATATAGTTGGCTCAGCGGGGAAGCTCTCAATATTCACAAGCTCGTACTGATTCTTCTTGTGGTTTTTAAGCTTTTCAGCGCTGACGAAAACCATTTCACACTTAGGACATTGATACTTAGACTGAAGCATATCAATGTTCTTGATGTAAAGAGCGTGATTCTCATGCGATAGAATATCCATAGCTTCATACCCCTTGTCCGATCTACGAATGCATTCTACATTTCCAGAAGCTACATCCATCTTATATACGTTAATACCCAGTTGGAAGCAGTCCTCAACCTGATCGAGCTGAAGTAGGTCAATAGGCTTGAAGCTTCTAAACAGACTCAACGTATACTTAATCCCCTTGAAAGAGCAGTAGCGCTTGAATGCCTCCTTAACCTGAGCCTGAATTCTGCGAGGATCCTTCTTAGGACTCTGGAATGTATGCCAGGCGATGCAGTGGAAGACACACTTGTTGTTGGTCTTAGGGAAGTTGATTACATGCTTGTTTTCGCGAATAATCTCAGGGATGACAGCTTCGCTATCCCCGAGAGCATGGTCGCGATGGTAGATGAAAATCTTGAATGCAGTGATCGCCTTGAGCTTATACCCGGAGCTGGGGTAGTTCAATTTGTCAGCCAACTCCATAGAACAGATGTCCGAAATCACCTTCTTTCGAATATCTGCCTTGCTATTGATAGCGACAGGCTTATTGAATACACAAGTATTAGCGAGATTCGGGTTGAAGTAGCGAGTGTCATCAGGATCGGTCTTGCTCACAAGTTCGTACCCAAGAGCAACGTTTACCTTAAACGCACTCGCCTGAGTCAAAAGAACGTTTTCGAGCTTGTCGTAGAAAACAGAAGGCTCAACACCCTCATATAGGTGTGATTCCATGTGATTACCATTGTAAAAACGGTACTTAGGATCAGCCTTGTAGTCAGGCGACATATGCTTCTCAAGGGTTTCAATTGAAACATTGTACTGCTTAGCCACCAATCTCTGGTTGATTGGCCGTGAAAGTTTGCTAACCTAAACCATCTTGCCGGTTCTACCACGTACCTTAACACGGTAGCTGCTACCCCATTTGATAGCTTGGATATTCAATCTCTTTAATCCTTCGAGCTCGTATGCAAACATGTTGCCTATATATTCTTGGGTATATTATTCTTCGTTGATATGACTTTATAATATTTTGGATCTTGTATCAGGATCGACTTTATATCATACTAATATACAAAAAATCTGAAATTAATTAATTCAGATATTTGGAGTATGACTTGTTGGAGGTTTTAAACCAGTTATAATATCCAACAACGTTATCAGTTTCGGTCATTGCCTATATTGGACTTGACTTTTTACCTGAGAAAAAAAGTTAATTAATTAATTAAGTTCGGTTTCGTTGTTAGGTTCGACTTCACCTTCACTAAGTCCGGTTTTGGGTTTAAGCTTGCAAGCTCGAATCTGGTCCCTATTCTTGTCGTCGTACCCCTTTTGATACGACAAACGAGCTTCACGTATGCGCTGATAGTAGCGCTTCTGCGCCGCCTTGATCCGCTCTTTGTTAGCGAGGTATTGCTGAGGTGAGTACGCCATCTTTGTATATTACTAACTTTATATTTATTAGGATCAAAATTAATTGTGCGTGATTCCGATGACGAATTGATCACGAAGTAATGTCTTTGTTGGCCATGAAAGAGAAGCTGACGTCAATGAAGCGTTGAAACATTCATTCATTACACCTGTTCGGGATGCGGAACAAGGATTGCAAACTGCTCGATGGTTTGAGGTGTCTTCTTGGTGAAAGTTTTGTAGTAGAGTGGTGGAAGCAAAAAGAAGAGTCGATTGCCATTCGGACCCAGTTTCGCCAAATCATCTGCCGCCCCGCCCTTGATGTCATGCGTTTTTCCCACAGTCATCTGGAATCCACCGAACTGCGGCATCCACGCATCAATAGCAGTATAATTCGATGTCCGAGGCACGTACAGCTGATTTGCAAGTTGACCGACTTCCACCCGCTCCGCTATTTGCCGAGGCTGCGATGACCGTGGAATGTCGATTGTTTCTTCGTCTTCATTATCTGGGGTGCTTCGTTTGCGTTTTATCGTGTCGCGTTTTTCGTATTTCAGTACCAGACAACAGCTTTCGACACACGAAAGTTCCACCCTGCTCCAGCAGATCCATAGAATAAAGCTCAAAGATGTATCCGCACAGTGATTGTGCAAGCGGGTTTCCATCGGACGAACCGAGAAGGCTTTGCAACTTCGCGCGGTCCAATCGCCACTTTGTTCGAACAATCAACTGCATCGCCAAATCTGATGCATAGACAACTTTGTACTCTCGATAAGGTTCTTGGCTATGGATGTGAATCAAAATCTGAGCGATCTTGGTCTTCGAGTTGACCTCAGAGTAGATGGACACCAACATAATGCAATCATCGAGAGAACAACTGTTGCATGCGGACATCAGCCAAGCTTGTGGGTCTGTTTCAATGTCTTGCAACACCAGGCGAGGCACACCACCCAAGCACTCAAATCGATTCTCCCACACAGCTGCTGCATGTGGATACATGGGAGCAATTGTCGCCAGTTCTTCTTTTGTCCACAGAGGCATGTAGAAAACATCTGGAGTAGGAACAAGCTTCTTGAACTCACCGATGCAGTCTCGTCGCGGTGTGCTTGCGAGAAGAACGGAGCAGCACTCAATAGGCATTCCAGCAACATTTGTTGGGTCCACTGAGTCCACAAGACACCACAAATCGGGCGACCAGAATTGCTGATTGCCTGAATATGGCAACTGCTTGCACTCATGAATCGTACTGCCATCGAAGTAGATGGGTGGTTGTCTTGTGATAAATAGCACGCGCTTCTTATCCTTGATCAATCTCCACATGACATAGTAGACGAACACCGACTTACCAACCCCAGGCGTGCCCGTGACGACAGCATACTTGACCATGTCCCCATCTGGATTCAACAGTGCTTGGTCGGCGATTACTGTGTACGAAGAGCGAATGTAGAGCTTCTGACGTCTCGTTAGCGGCAGCAACGACGAAAATTCGAGCCAATCACCAACTTGGTCAACCGTCGGGAATTGCGAGAAGAACGGATGAATACAGTGATCAAAAACACCGTCTTGGGAGACAATTGGAGCAGAGGTCCATTGCTCCGGAACCACCACCAGCACGTGAATCTGGCGAGCTGATGGAGGATCCATTCTGTACAGCACGTCCTCCAGCGGATCCTCTGCCTGTAGCTCTTGTTCTTCCTGCGTTAGCGCTTCGATGAAAACAGTCTTCTCGCCCTTCTTCAGCTTCTTCACATCTTCAGTGAGGCTCGACAGCCACGCGCCGTCGTCCGTCTTCGCCAGGAAGAGCTGCAGCTCGTCCGCATCGCACGTGATCTTATTCGGCTTCTTCGCCTTGATCGCGTCCTTTAAGTCGCCCACTGACTGACCCGCGTCGATGTCCACAGGAAACACGCTTCCCGCCTCACCAACGATCGCGCAGAAGAGCTTGAACATCTTTCCTCGAGGCGGCGGATTCGAGGGAGAGAATTTCCATTCGTATTTAAGCGGAAATGAAGGCGTGTCACATAGATTTTCAACCAATGATGAGACGCCACGCGTCGCGCTGCTCTGAACTGCGGTAAAAAAACTGCCGGCGTGATGCATGATATATTTCTTTTCTTTAGAATGAAACCCTCTTTGCATGCAATCCTAATGTTGCTTTGTGCGGTGCTCGGAGGTGTGGAGGAGACCTCCTTCGCACCAGATGCTACTCAGCGGTGGCGTCGTTGCTTTCAACAGGTGGTGTTTAGGAAGCTCTAAACCTCCTCTCGTTGGTAAATTACGGTAAGAAAAAAAACTGCCGGCGTAATGTTCCAGTATATACTACTGGTTTCTGTCTGGACTCAGACCCTGTGTAGGGCAACAAGGTGCAGCTCTACGGATGCTCGCCGAACAACCCGAACCAAAAGTGGGCTATCATCAACCCCGCCAACATTTAAGGTGACACTTCATCCGAGTTTGGCTCCTCTCCGCTTGAAATGAGAGCTACAACAAATGCAATAGTTGTGTGAGTGGATGCAAATGCTACTTTGTTGCAAACAACAGCCAATCTAGTTGAAGCTTGTTCCTATGACTGATTCCCTGAGCCTATCCCAATACCCGAGCTACTAGCCGCAGTGGGGGTTGCATTCTCCTCTTCACTAACATGTTTACGACTCATGAGAACGGTGCAATATGCCTGAAGTGCCTTTTTTCCACTGCTGAGCACCAAGTCCCGCGTTTCATGCAACGCAGCGATCTCGCGTTTGGTGTCTCGCTGCTCCTTCTGAATCTCTCGTATACATTTCTCGTGTTGTCGCTGCGCTTCGGCTGCATAGCCCTTCTGTGCTTTCCGTCGATAGCTGCAGTATTCAAATACAGTATAACAAATTAGTCAAAATGTGCAAGAGGCAACGATGCCAATTGACACGTACAACTTGTGGAAGGTCTCTTCACCACCGACAGCACAGTCTGCTGATGGAGTAGTTCGGAGCACAAAGCTGGCCTTCTTTGTGTTCTTAGTTGGCGACCGGAAGTACTGTTTCATGAGAGGACTCAACTGAGACGCATTGAAAAGAGCACGCTGCTGATGACGTCGAAAGAGGTGTGCAGTACCAAACCCTTCGTCGCCCAGATCATCACTGTAGATCGGTGTCACCTGGGGTTCTAAAATCTTTGCAATGCTGTTGTCCCCAGTCGCTAACTTACCAAGATACGAAGCCTCACTAGCGGACTTTGCGAGAGATTGGGAGGTTTGCGGCGATAGAAGTCTTGGTAAGCTTAGGCCAAATCCACCATTCCTAGCGGACCCACTTCCTGCCATTGTTCCATCAGAAATCGCCCCTGTAGATGCCGACGCAGCTAGTTTACCCACCGGTTTAATCCTGGCACCAAAATCATCCACCACCTCTTCTGGGAAGTATTGTCGTCTCATAGACTGCACGGATGCTGGAGTCATCTTGAGACCAAGCAGCAGCTGACACACGAAAAGATAAACATCGTTCTTGAACTCGGGTGTGTATAGATGGCGGGAACCTGGAAAGAGGTAGTAGAAACCCGAGCAGATACCGCTAGCAATAGCGTACGGGTAGATGCGAAACAGATAGTCCATGGTTCCTCGCAGCGCAGCAACCATTTTGATATACTTTGCACTGATTTCGTCTGCAAGTGCTTTCTGTTGCGCTAATGACTCCTTCTGATAGAAGTGGCAGAAGACCAGCCAAAATACCTCCTCAAAGAGGGCGCCCGAGAGCTCGGACAACAGGAATCGCTTGAAATTTCGCCGTCCGTGGTTTATGTGAATCCGTTCAAATGTGTGTACCAGTAGCAAGTTGGTGTTCATATAGACGCTGCCTCTCGAACTCGTCGCTCCGCCTCCAAAATCCCCATCATTTACTCCGTACACAAAACTCTCCACCGTGCGGGTGATGTGGCCTTCGATACTAGCTTGCAATTGCTTCTCGATCTGGCCACGCGCGTTGCGTTTGTTGTCGCCCTTGTGCACCTCCAGTTTCTTTTTCTTGTGCACTTGCTGGTGGGTGGATTAAAAAATTTAGATAGCAGCTATACACAACTAACCGTAGCACAGTGCAGTTTACCGTGTGTGTTTTTGTTTTCTCGTCCGGTCCAAAAAGCCGTTCTAGCATGGCTTGGTTGCTCGCAAGCGTTGTAGACGAGATGGCTCGGCTTTTGGCTGCCGCTGCCCCCCGACTTTCCAGCATGTCCACAAGTGGAGGGACCATCTTGGAGCAGTAGTCCGAGTTGACGCGCAGGTCGCACTCGAGCCCGTGCTTACGATTGTTTGCTGATCACATTTGAGTCAGTACAACCAATTGACAGTAAAGTGTTGTAAACTCCGGACCTGTCGTCTGCAGCGAGTTGAGGCGCGCCGAGATGATGCCGATCATTTGCGCTGTGATCGCCTCCTTTTGGTGGAGAGACTGTTTCACCTCATGCTCGTCGTCTTCGGTCCATGTGTTGCCTCGCTGCACCATTCCTGCCAAGTTTACCACTGGAATGGACTCTTTTGAGCGCTATTTATATAATTGCCAACCCATTCACCTTTACTCGGTGATTGACACTCCAAGTCGAGAATTAGCTCATCAGAAGCACCCACTGCTCGAAGAAAAGGTTTTGTGAACATTTAAATTCTCCAAGCAAGCGATGTTTGCCGCGTGGGTGTGTAAGCGAATACTGGCAAGACAAAGTTCGCATTTAGCTCTGTTCGAGGTCAAGTACTTTCCGGATTGCTGCAAGTCAAAGGTTTACTATGCTCCTAGTCTTTGAATACTTAACTATGAAGCTTATTAGTGTCGAGATCTCAATCCCACAATGGGTCGTTCATCGTTTTGAGGTCCTTCTCGCGCTTCCGGCTGCGCTGCAGCTTCTGGACCTGCACCACATTGTATGTATGTATACTCACCGATTAATAACTTCACACAAGACCTCACACAGGTTTACCATACACGAACCGCGAATCGAAGCTTTTGTTCGTGCTCGCGGTCACTCTGTTCAAGCTCTTCGACTTTTGCTTGGAGTGCAGCCACTTGTGGATTAAAGTGCAAGGCTTCGTGGAGCTGATCCTCCAACTTGCTGATTTGTTCGCGATATTTTTGACGAAGTTCGTGCTGTTAAGGATTTTCAGCAATAGGATTAGCGAATCCACACAAACAGCTCAATGCATTTCCATTTTACCTGCTGATGAATCAGTTGCGCGGCAATTTTCTCTCCAAGTGCTGCCGCCTCGCTGCGTTGAGTTCGGAGAGTGTCTTGCTGCTCCAGGAGATGAAGAAGCAGTTCGTCCTTCTCGCGTGACCCAATTTTCTGTAGTGTCGTTTTCAAGTCAGGCAAGGTGCTGTCATCATCGCTCTGGAAATCATTGACTTGCTCTTGGTGCTGGTTCTTCTCACGCTGCCACAGGCTCCGCAGTTGACTCGCGAGATCGTCGATCGATGCCGAAGACATGGAGATTTCTGCACTTGCACTGGTATGATCTTTTTCGCTTGGTGTTGCTTCAAGGTATGGGCCTGGAGATAAACACGAGTCGTGTGTCATTTGTTGGATGGTCCTAGCCTGAAGATCAGCGTGGGTTTCCATTGCTCGCTTCAAGCGGATAGTTGCTGGGACCTGTCACGGTGCAAAAGATGGTGCTCACCAATGTGCTGTATGCAAAAGTGATAACCACTTACTGGTAGCCGTTCACCAGATCCATTGCTACCGCTGAACGACGAGGAGCACGAGTGTGATGCCATTGTTCTTCTCTACCCTGAACAGAATAATACGCTATAATCAGTGAAGAGTCGCAACAACTTTGATAACGAGTTTACAACTGTAAGCGTGCTTGCTTTGGGATCACCTGACCGGACCCCTTTCGAGATCTCAAGGTTCAGCTGAAAGTTGGTATCGTTGAAAGGTACCGGGGTATTTGGTTCAATTATCCCTACTGGTTGAAGTCCCTGTTCTTGTCGTCTAAACCAGTCTATGATCGCCTACGCCGTCCTCGAATTTGTCCTTGCGGTTCTCTACAAAATTTACGATGCAAACGACATAAACGACCATTAAGACCACTGCATATTCGCGATCACTGGTGGCCAATACGGCCAGGATAGCAAGAAGGAACCGCGGGGCATCGTGTTTGTGTAGATTACCAAACGTGAATTGGATCGAAGCAAAAAATGTGAATGGTCGACCTGCGATCGTATCATGAAGCGTCGCTATCAGTTGCCATTTTGGTTGTCGTGAGCATGAACCAGAGCGAGGCATCAAAGGATAGAGCAGACCCTGCAAGCGATGGCAAAGAGTTGAGAGAGGAAGATGCTCTTGCTGCGACACAGATCGGTATGACGGCGACGCGCAGCAAACTCGAAAATCTCATGAGCAGCTTCACGACGTTCGACGACGTCATGCGCATCGGAACGCGGGTACAATCTGCCGAAGGAAGCAAACTTGGTGGTGTATTGCTAAACTGATTGTGTTCGTGTATCTTGGTGTATTTTTCCTGTAGCAACGTCGCGAGAAAGACGAGTATCGCTTAGCTGAAATGCGGCAGGAGATGAATCGCTTGGAGAATAAACTGGAGGCGGAGATCAAGAAGCGGATTGAGATGAACAAGTCGCTACAGAATTACTGTGACGAGCAGGTGGCGCAAATGACTGCAGCCTTCGAGAAATTGCTAAGCGATCGTGCAAAACAAGTCGACGATCGCCTCGACATCCTCAGTCAGGAAATCGGTAATCTCCAGGCACTTGTAACCAAGGAAAAGCATGACATCCCGCTTATGATTGAAAACAAGACGAATGAGCTGACGCAGAAGCTCATCGCGTTCATGGATTCGTTCGAGGAAGAACGACAGCGACGTACAAACCAGGAAGCAATGATTTTGAAGCGCTTGAGTGACCATGAGCATGCGACGGCTGAAAGTTTTGAACGTGAGCGGGTAAATTCATGCGCTATCCAGGTTTACAATTAATAGGGGTGCAATTTCGATGCTAACTGTACTTTTGCGATCATGTCATAGCATGATCGCGAGCTGAAATACTCCGAGCTGAAGAACGCGCTGGACTCGTACAGTTCTACTCGGATACGCGGTGATGAAAAGTTTCACGCATTCGCACAGGAAGAGATCGCAAAAATTCAAAACGCGCTGGTCGCTGAAGCGCAGGTACGAAAGCTTGCGTAATTTGTGCTATGCTGCTGTACTAACGGAAAGCTGTTAGGCTCGAGAGCACGAAGATGATGAAATCGTGGAAGCTCTCAATCGCTACACCGCCAAGCTGCAGGACAGTCTCAAGGTTATTACGAGTCCAGACGCGTAAAATATTTCCCGTTGGAGAGGAAAGGCTTCAAAAGTACCCATTGTTTTTCAAGCATCAACCCATTTCGTTTGGCGTAGCGGCATTGAATCTCCATTTATTCTGAGCACTGCTGGTGGTTTAGTCAAAGGGTAGACCGTAGTTCAGCACAGCATAGTTAGCTCGGCCGAAAAAGTGGCTTCAGTTTTTATTACCGGTAAGATATTTTCAATTATAATTTTTTTAAAGAAAATTTAAAAAATGGAGCCTAAAGACAACAGATACCCCAAAATAACACCCAAATCAAAGTATTTTGCAATCTTTGACAACGCCCTCACCATGCCAGCAGACGTGGACGATGGCGCTGCGGAGGGCGAGAGCTGCAGCGAGCGGCGCTTCTTCGAAGAGCGCGAGCAAGTGCGCGAGCTGCTGCATAAATTGGTGCAGACACGGCTCCCGTCCCCGCAGAGCGACGTGGACCGTGAGTTCCTTGCGGCCCACACCACCGTCTCTCAGATCGTACGCTCGTGTCGCCACCTCCTCCTCCATATAACCTAATTCCGCCTCCTAATTCCACTTTGACTATAGCTGGACAGATATTTAGAGCAGTCAAATCTACTGGACTCTTTTCTGCGTGAGATGCTGGACCCTTTAGTGACGGAAATTAAGCGCGTGATGGCCGAGAGGACGCAGACAACGGAGGCTGGAGATGCAGTGGCCTTCCCCTGTCAAGTGTACCGAGATCCGAGACTACACAAACTGTTTCAGATCGTGTATCAGCTTTGCAAGGTGCGCGGCTACAAGACGGTGGTCAAGCTTCTTCCCCACGAGGTGAGCGACTTTGAGCCGACGCTGCAGTTGCTGCAGTCGCAGGACCGCACCGACCACTCGGTGTGGGAGACACGCTATGTGCTGCTGTTGTGGCTCTCGATGCTGTGCCTTGTGCCTTTTGACCTGAATACCATCGACTCGTCCTCTTCTAGTGCCGGTGGCAATCCCAATGGGACGATCTCGCTTGTATCCAACATCGTTACGCTCTGCAAGGATTATCTGAGCGATCCAGGAGCTACGCAGGTTGCGGCTGCAGTGTGTTTATCGCGGTTATTGAGTCGACCGGATATGGAGCAGCTTTACTTGACCCAATTTCTCAACTGGGCGAATCGAGAGCTCATCACTGCAGCTGAGGGCAACGACACGCGCGTGCTGCAATTCAAAGTGACAGGAATTATGCTCTGCTTAGCTCATATTGCCAAGAACTCGCCGCGTGAACAGCACATTGAAGCCAGTCGGATCTATTTCGCTACTGTCATTAAACTTGTGGCTCATCTTACAGAGAACAATTCGCGATCGGACCGTCCAAGCAGCAGCACGTTGCATCGTAAGCTCAGTGTCAAGCTGGTGCAACGTCTAGGACTGCTGTACTTGCCCCCGAAGGTGCGATCGTGGCGCTACAGTAGAGGGTTGCGATCACTGGAACTCAATATGCAGTCGTTAGGGCTGGCCACTAGTAACACCGTCACCTCTACTCCAAGTCTTCCCCAAGATTCTAGCGGTGGTGACGATGATGACGCGTTTGAAGTGGTGGAAGAGCTGGAGCAGATAGTTGAGGCTCTTTTGTGTGGATTGCGAGATAAAGACACAGTCGTTCGATGGTCCGCTGCAAAGGGAATCGGGCGGATCACCGGACGCTTGCCGTATGAATTTGCGGATGATATAGTCCAGTCAGTACTTGAACTATTCGTGGCGACGGAGGACGACGGAGCTTGGCATGGGGCTAGCTTGGCGTTAGCAGAGCTTGCTCGTCGTGGCGTCTTACTACCGCAACGTCTTCCTGACGCGGTGGACTGCGTAGCTAATGCTTTGAAATACGACATTCGGAAGGGCACATACAGTATTGGTTCTCACGTGCGGGACGCTGCCTGCTATGCATGCTGGTCTTTTGCACGTGCATACGAACCTTCGCTGCTTTTGCCCTGGTTAAAACAAGTTCTCGCTCCAGCGATGCTGGTGAACTGTGTGTTTGATCGCGAATTGAATTGTCGTCGAGCGGCATCGGCAGCATTCCAAGAGAACGTGGGGCGGCAAGGACGAACGAACTTCCCGAACGGCATCGACTTACTAACAAAAGCTGACTATTTTTCAGTGGCGAATTTACGCCATGCCTACTTGGATGTCAGCGTATTTGTCGCAAGGGATCCAGAGTACCGCTACGCATTGCTGGAGCATCTTATTGACGCCAAGATTGTTCACTGGGACGTCCAAATCCGCACTCTTGCTGCTGCTGCACTTGGGAAAATAGGTGCGTTGGACCCGCTGCACGCCATGGCACGGCTGTTTCCACGACTTGTGGGGTTTGCTCTATCTCCTGACGCCGAGGTGATTATTCGACATGGTGCTGTGATCAGTATCGCCGAGTTGCTCACGAGTCTAGCGCAGGTCCCAGTTTATATTGATGGAGAGCTACAAAAGAAGGTAAAGATGCTGCCCATTGAGGTTGAAAAGCGGCGTCTGTTTCGTGGTCGCGGTGGCGAGATGATTCGGACTGCTGTTTGCAATGTGATTGAAGTGATATCGAATGCTCGACTGAGTCTGGGGTTCGCTCATGTTAAGAAGTACCTATCGATGCTGGAGGAATGCTTTGTTCAGCCGAATGACAGTGTACGCGATGCGGCTATTGATGCCTTCGGGGCTTTCACGGCTCAGTATTGTCCCAAGATATTTGAGAAGCGCAGTCCAGTTCATGTGAAGTACATGCAGGAAATAGTACCGCGTTACCTCAACTCCGGCATTATGGTTGTTTCCAAGGAGAACGGCGTTTCCGTCCAAGTTCCAAACCCAAATGTGGCTGCAAGGCGAGGATTTCTGCGCGCTGTAGGAGTTGCTTCGAAGGAACTCATTCAACCGTGCATAAAGGAAGTCTTGGCTGCTGTTATTCAGTCTGCATCGGTTCAGGCGCGTCCAACTGAAGAGGAGGACCCCGGAAGCCGAGTGGCAGCTGTTCAAGCACTGATTGACCTCAGCTCACGACCACCAGGCGAGCTTGATCTTAACGGCATGGAAGATGCTATAGTCCAGACGCTTGTCCGATGTATCCATCAAGACTATCGTCTCGATGAGCGTGGCGATGTCGGTTCCTGGGTTCGTAAAGAAGCTATGCTGGGTCTCGAGAAATTGCTTCTTGGTGAGAGCACACACGCACAAAACCATCACTTCCGACTAATTGGTGCGACTGCACTGACAGCCTATGGCCAAGGCGTCATTGTTGATGGGTTACCGGACCGAAAGCGCAAGATCGAAGAAATCAGCGGTGAATCCGCGACTGACCCGTTATGCTACGTCAAGTTCGATAAACCCTCGCTGGGGTTTTACTACTTTGGCCCAGATGGAGTGGGGCTTATTCACGCGAAGAAACTGTCGGTGAACGCACGTGCTAAACCTCAAAGTGATGACAACGAGGAATTCAAAATTCCAGCCTTTGAAACGCGTCTGAAGCTTGCAGAACAGCAAACAACTTCGAGTCCAGCTTCAGTGATGCCGTTTGCACGGCGGCTGTCGCCAGATCTTGTCAGCACAGTTGTAAGCTATGCGACTTACTATTGCCACTGCTGGTTCATCAACTAATTATATATTTTTTTTCAATGTCGTTTGTTGTACAGTTTGGAGCGCTGGCTAAGCAATTGGCAGAGAAACTGGATAACGTGAGGATGACAGCTGGGGGCATTTTGTTCCGACTGCTACATTCAACCAATCCTCGCACGGACAGTATTCCAGATCGATTTCAGCTCGAGAAGATTTTTCCGTCGACACTGCTGGTGAACTGGTCCATGGCCCATGATACTTTCCCGTTGGTTGTGAAAATGTTGGATATTCCAGAACTGATGGAGGAAGCTGCCGCGGGTCTCGTCATCAGTGTGGGTGGTCTGACTGAAAGCGTGGTGAAGGCTTCCAAGGGGGCTCTATTCGAGTGGGTGCGTGCGCATTTACAGGCGAAAGACTTCGGGCTGCTCACTCGATTCAGCTTTTTCTTGGTGACTCTACTGACGCGCCATCATCAGGATGACCGCGTTACGATTCCTCTCATGAAGACAATGGCGTTGCTGCTGGAGTCTAATTTGCTGCACTTTTTGTTCGAGAAGCGTCTAGCAGAAGACGGCATCGATACAACTACTACAGACTTTGGAGAACGATTGTACTCAGCGCTGCGTGACGAAATCCAAAAGTGCACTGCAGTTCCAAAGCTAAGTGCTGCGATAAGCGTGTTGATTGGCTTGCTTCCAAGTGATCCCGAGACGGAATCAAGAACTTTGCGTGCTCTGGTGCTATTCCTGGGGCACCAGTTCCCGAAGGTGCGAAAACTGACTGCAGAGAAACTTTACACGCGATTGCTTCTTCACGATGAGATTGTCGACGAAGAGAAGGTTAGTAATGCTGATGTTCAGTGTCGTTCCTCTTCGCCTGCGTGCTAATGGATTTTGACATGTAGTACGACACGGTGGTCGAGATCTTGAGCGACACAGCATGGGACGCCTCGGTAAGTCGTATCACAATCTAATGCCAAGCAAACAAACGACTAACATGCTTTGCTCCAGATTTCTCAGGTGCGCTCTGCTCGAAACGAGCTGCTAGAACTCTTAGGCATGGACCTGCCCTCGAAGAAGAAGCAGTACGTTTCCTGTATCTCGCTGCATGTTGTATTATTTTACCACCTACTGACTCCATTGCAGGCCTGATCCCGCAGAAGCCAGGTCAGCAACAACTACACAGGAAGACGAAAGTTACAAAGATTTCATCAAGGAAATGGGCTATTAGCAAGTTTTATCCACGCAAAAAGAGCATTCACATACTTTGCAGTATCCCCAAGTGTCAGTTCTATCCCCTCTAGGTCTCAAATTCGTGCTTGTCTTGGCCAATGACTGAGGTCTCGTAGGTCACCTTGACTCGTCCACCTGTCGCACCTTCACTGAGGTAGATGAAAACATTCATCATAAACCACGTGAACACAGGACTCCATGACTTCTTCTCCAGGTGCTTGATCACTCCCGTCGGCTCCTGCGTCGCTGTCCCTCTGATGCACTCGAATACTTGGTCCCACGTGTATGTCTCGCCTGTCGTACCCAAGTACATGTTGAGGAGATCTTGCTGCAGCTCATTCACGCGAGGCCCCGAGAACAGCAGACCTAGCTCCGTGTCGTTCGGACGTGCACTCAAACTGCGGTCGGCCAGGTTCGAAGACGATCTGAGCGCGTACTTCCCGTCCACAATGAGAATGTTGGAGTGCACCTTGACCAGCACACCGTCATGCTCGAGACGACCCACCTGAAGGTGCTGCCACAGCTCTTCCGACGTAAGACCGTACGCCGACGCACAATCCTCCAACTGCTCCAGTGACCACTGAATGGAAAGCATGCAGTAAGTGCGAGCCAGGTAGGATGGTTCGTCTTTCTGAGCTGCGTTTGTCAAGATCAGCGCGTGGAATGGCTCACGATTGCGGCGGGCTTGGCTGATACGCGCAACGATGGCAGGACAGATACGGTTGTGCTGTAGTGAGCCTCCCGAAATCATAATTTGACTCTCCAACTGCACGGAATGCTTGGCATTCATGATCATGTTGACCATGCAGTTCTCCTCTCTCCAGCCACCGGACACCAGTGGGAACGGCGGGGATTCCAAGAATTGGTCATAGTGGCGCTTGTTGACTGCTGGTTGGTGATTAGCCTTGATCCAGCTCACCATATCCGACGTGCAGCGGCAGACAACACTCAGCTCGTGCCAGTAGTATCCGAGGCGGTTCTTACGCAGCCAGCCTTCACGCTCAGTGTTCACGTCGCAGCCTGTGACCATGATTGTTTCCTCGTCAATACACAGATATTTCTGGTGGTGGAAGGCATATCTCGAGTTGTTGGACAGGTAGCGCGTAAACCAGCTCGGACCCAGGTCACTAACGGAGCAAGCAAAATGCACTTGAGGCGGCAAGATGCGACGTAGATCGGCGATCGAGTTGGTTCCGTAGTCGCGCACTGGATTGTACAATATGTGGATGTCGACACCCCGCTCCACAGCGTCGCGTACAAGCGATACAAACGTGTTGTCCATGTGTTCCTCATTGGCATTAGTGTGAAGCACCTGCGTGAAGTCGCAGAGGAACGTCGAGTAGTAAATTGACTTCCGCGCAGACACCAACAGCTCCACAATCGTCTCTTGACACTCCACGAAATCACAACACACGCGTAGCTCGTTCGGCTTGGAGGCGTCACTGTCGTTGGCCCATTTCATCTGCTCAAACTTAAAGTCCGTCTCGAATCTTTTCTTGTCCTTGCTCTTCTGGTCCAGCAATTCATCCATCGGTCGATCCACTGCCTTGACAGCATTTGATCGTCGGGTATCACCGCTGCTGCTCTCTGAGTCGACCTTGACTAGCAATACACACACGCCACAGATCGTGATCATGATGCCGCCTAAGAAATACATGACCGCGTTGTAGCTGTAGCTGGCCATCTCGTTGTAGAAGATCATACCGCAGCCCATATTGCCGATGATGATGAACGCCTGATACAGCGGGATGAACTTCAGTGTACCGAAGAACTCGAGTCCTTTGTTCAGGAAGAAAAGCTGGGGCACCAATGCACACGGGATGGCGAGCACCATCAAGATGAAGAACGGATTCAGAAACACGAGCCAGTCCTGGTGGTTCAGGGCCGATTTGGTCACTTCGACGACCGATTTGGTAGCGAGCGACGTGAATCCCGCCATGACTCCGGCACAAGAGCTAAACGCCAGTAGTCCAATCGGGTGACGCTGTAGCTTGTCCGTGTGCACGCGTCGCAGCAGCAGCATAGCGTAAGTGAGTGCCATGACGGTGTATCCGAGAGGGAACACCGAGTCTCGCATCAGCAGGCGGCCGAGTGACTTGAGTGTGTACGATCTGTGCGCCACATTGGCGAGTTGCGCCGCGTAGACATCCACACCGACGCCTAGAGTGATCAGAGCGCTGGATATTAGATCGTAAGCGCTGAAGCTTTCGTGCAACACGAAGCGACCAAGCAGCGCGCTGTAGATGAGCGTGAGCGCCGCGAAGGGCGCCTGCACAGCCTGACCCAGGATACCGAGGTTAATGACGGCCGAGATGGTACCCACAGCCAGGAGGAAGAGGCCAACCAGGAAGGCTGACTGCATGGTGGCTCCCAGTGACGAGTTGCGAGCCACGCGGATATGCGCGTACTTTTGACAGCAGTAGCCACTAGCGGACAGGAAGCTGCCCAGCAACGAGTTGAGCACGCCCGCGTACAGGTAGGCGGTGGCGTCCACGTGCAGATCCAACTGTGGCCCCAATACCAGTAGTGCCAGCCATGTCAAAGTGCAGAAGACGCTCAGGATCATGGCGAACACGAACCAGCGCGGGAGACGGAAAGGTGGAGAGGAAGTTGACGGAGAAGACGCGACGGTGACGCGCACGTCACGCGGCAGTAGTGGCGTCAGTTCGGAGGCTGAAGCCGTCGCCGCGGATGGAGAAGCGCGAGCCATTGTCTTCTACGTCACACGGAGTCGTTGTGGCTGATTAGAACCCGTGACAGAGGATCCTTTCTGTAATCAGATCGAATTCTGGCCAATGGGATGGAGGAAATGACGCGCTAATCGAAATGCAAATCCAAAATTCCTATGATCAAAAGTCGCTATCAGAACTCAAAAATCGCAGTAGCAAAGAACACGGCAAACCTTATCTCCATCTTACAGATCGTCCACTTATCGAGCTGTGCTATGAGGATACATGCGAGTCTGCACAGGCAAGTGGCGGCTTGTAGCAGTCCGGAATATACTTGAGCTGGAACGAGTTGAAGGCAAACTTTGTCTTGCCAGTGTTCGCTAGCACATTCACGCGACGAACCCCGCGTTCCCTCATAGCGTTGCAGAGATGCACGCCTTGTTTCACATGGAAATGCTCCACCAGTAAGCGAGATGTCTCTAACGTCACTGACATTGCCGTGCGGTCCTTCCCGCTCTTGCAGCACGTCGTGCGTCCAGCTCCTAGACGGCGGCAAATATCGCTGGACGCGATCAGAATGTTCACATACTTCTTCTGCACATTCTCCGTGCGAATGTTGAGCCGACCGGTGAGTGCTTCGATTTCTGCTTGCAGCTCCGATAGCTCGGCTAGATCTGCTTCGCGTTTCTTGTCGTCGCCACCCGCAGCACTAGCGGATACTTGCGTCTGGTAGACTCGGAAATACCGCTGCAGCATCTGCACACTCTCGAAATTCAGCTCGTCCTGTAGACTGGAGTTCAGATAGTGATTAGCCACAGACTGCATCTCGTTGATTCCTTGAGTAAACATCACTCCGTGGAGTTTAATGGCGTGGCCTTGCTGCATCACGTCTGGCAGTTTAGCAAACACCTTAGGCGGCACAGCGAATGCAACCACAACATGGTCTCCGGTCGGTGTGCTGGTCACGCTAACACACTTGGACATCTCCATGTGGGGGTTGGCTTCTGCAGACTGGACCAGTTGGAAGCTCACTACACTGTTAAGCCACCGAACCCCCTCCGACATATCCTCCAGCATCCCCTTTTCGGCTCCAACTGTACTCAGCAACGACTCAATGCTGAGTAAAAAGCCTGTTGAGCAGGCCAGCTGCAAACGCTGACGGTGCAGTCCCCCGCGAGTCGCAGCCAAACCCACAGCATTAAGGAACGAGGCCCCAGCGATTGCGAGCACTTGCGAGCGCACCACATCTTCTCTCATTTCGATACGTTCACGCAGACGTGGGTCTGGAGGGCTCTGTGAAGCCAGTTGCTGCTGAAGGCGACGTAGTCCGCCCTCTTTAAACCCCATAATGTGTGCGGAAGCACAGCCGTGAGTGACTACCGAGTACACAAACTCAGACGTAGGCGACGTTTCACTGTCGCTCTCATCAGATCCAGATCCATCATCCAACGATGTGGACGTTAAGCTCCCTCTTCGCGCTTGCTCGCTGCGATCCGTATCACCAGCAAGATGTACACGCCGTCCACGCACTAGATGACAGTTCAGATTCGTCGCCATGAAAGCCGTCGCCTTGTCTTTCTTCATGTTGCTGCGCTTCAGACACCCAGTGATGCCCTGTTCCCGTCCATCCTCGAGCGATGCAAACATCATCTCGTACCGTTTGAGATTATCTTGGTACGAGGCGTGAAGACGCATGTAATGAGCCATTTCGAGTTCCACGTCACGCTTCCGGTCTTCCACCTCCTGCACTCGCGTGTTTGAAGAGTTTGGGCCTGAGTTTGCATGGATGTGCAGCCTCATGTCGTTAATCACGGTCCTGGCGTCTTCTATGCGATTGACATTTCGACGCTGAAGATACTTCAGATAAGCGACAGTCATCGAAACGGAGACGTAAGACGCCGATAATTCCTCCGACACAAGCACGTGGCTGGCTGTCGATGAGTTCATCTGACCACGGAGCATCTCGCTGTAGCTCAATCCACCCCTCAAGCTCATGGTAGAGCTAGACATGAGATCACCTGACTTGCGCTTCTCCATCGCCTGCGTGTCCACTAAGAAATGGTGCTTCGCATACGTGTATGCGTGGCTCACATTAATACTGTGACTAGGTGGAAGAAACCGGTCCAGAATAATATAGTAAAGCTGCTTGGACGCATCTGTTCGGTGGCACTCAAGCAGCATCGAAGACTCCCGCGAGAATAGAACGTCCAGAGCCGAAATTCGCACGAAACCGAGCGATTTTTGGTTCTCCAGCGACTCCGAAGAAGGGTTCACCACTGAGAAAACTTCAAGCTGCAGCATCGAGCGTGCTGATCGCGGGACCGAGAGCAGGGCGTTAAAATCTCGAGCGTAAAAGTCACCTCCACACGATCGAAGAGAAAGTGAACTCCGTATCTCCGTACGTGAGATCTCCTCTGGCCGTTGTCCTTGGCGGATATTGAACAAAACCACCAGCATCTGTGGGACATCTTGAACGGCCTTGCTTCCAATCGATACAGCCAGTTCCACACTTGGCCGAGGCTTGAAACCTGGTAAACTTAGGCTTGGCGCACGAGGAGAATTGGACGGAATCTGCGTCACCTGGATATCACTCGCTGAATGCGAGGGAGAGTGCATCGTTGACAGTCCATT
The DNA here is from genome assembly GCA_016864655.1 of Phytophthora cactorum. Classification (NCBI taxonomy): domain Eukaryota; phylum Oomycota; class Peronosporomycetes; order Peronosporales; family Peronosporaceae; genus Phytophthora; species Phytophthora cactorum. Next base: position 23,625 of record NHQK01000110.1, read on the forward strand.
GTCGTCATATGCACGAGGAGCGACGGTAAACGACGCAGACTGAGTGAGAATGGACCCAGCGCTAGAAGACCGGTACAGTCGAGGTTTAGTCTTGGCCACATCCAGGCGTGCGGAGGCAGCGCTATCAAGACGAGAGTTCTGCTGCTGTCTGGACTGCTGCATCTTTTGCTTCTGCTTTTCCTCGTTCTCTCGGACAGATCGGGAGTCGTTGGCAGCTTGCTGGATCACAGTCGAGTCCGTCGAGAAGCGCTTCATGGCGTTCATACCACTCGCGATATGCGGACTCTCCATACGCGAGAAGCTAGCGCGATCCACATTGAGATCGTCTAGCATGGGTGTGCTCTCCGAGATACGCGCCTGGAGCTCAGTACGGAACGATCCGCCTTCCGTTCGGCGATCAAACGACCCGTTCATCGTCGCACGAGACGTCGATCTCACACGCTGCGTGATGCATCCGTTGATGCACGACATCCAGGCCTCCATGCTCTCCTCTCCTTGCTCTGCGAACAGCGTGAGTTTGCGTCCCTCGTTCTCGATGGTAAATCGGAATGGGAAGCCGTCTTTTGGTGAGGGCTGCACTCTCGTGTTCTCGTCGATTGTGATCTCTCCGAGCTTGGCCAGCTCCTCGGCTGACGTGTAGTAGCAGAGCACAGGGCGGTCTCGTCTCAAGATGAAGAAGCGGCGTCTCCACGACTTCCAGAACGAGCCCTGCTTGACCAAGTAGCCGCTAGTGATGATATCAGCGTCCGAGAACTGCTCCACATCGTTTCCGCTCATGTGCACCGTTCGGTTCTTTTGATATGCACGCTTGCGCAGCCTGGCCATGGCTTTACTGCCGTCGTGCGCGTGGTAGAACTGGTCCTCGAAGCGGCCACTCTCCGAAACTTTGAGCTTGGGCTTCATGCGCTCCGTAATGTCTGAGAGACGCGACGGGTCCGTCAGGTGAAGCTTGGTCAGACCGTCGTCCCCAGGCACAGCCGGGATCGTGGGCGCCGCGTCCTTGACGACCTCCTTAAGTCCGCTCTTAGGTTTGTCGCTCTTACTCCTGCTAATGGCGGCAGGCGGCTCAGCCACGGGCTGCGCGGGAAAGAGCATGGCCGGCAGCGAGCGCGGCGGTTCCGGAACATCGGAGTCCGCGTTAGGAGGCGTCTGGATTTGGATCTGATTCGGCGCCTTGTTCTTCTGTTGCGAGATGGCTTCGGCCAGAGTGAGCGTCTTGCCCGACGTCTTGGCAGGGGACGACGCGCTCTTACGGGGAGGCGACGGAGGTTTGGCAGCAGACTCCATCACTGCTGGATGCTCTTAAGAAGGGGTTCAGAGCGGAGACGTCTGCGTAGAGAGGCCTATGCCGTCCGTCGACTACTGCGACTGAGCTGATTTCCTTTCGGACAACAAATGACTCGGAGAATCGATACTGAGGACAAGACAATCAGACGAGGGTTGCGGCTTCAAGACGTGGGTACAGCTAGATTTTTGCTACTGTGTGGCATACATAAATGTACCCAAACGGTGTCATTCACCATCATGCACACCCACACAAAGATAGTGACGTCGGCGGGCGATGCGGCCGCTTACATGGAGCTCGTGGACCGCAGCAACGAATGCACCAAGCTGATCAAGGCCGGGAAGATTCAGGAAGCCGCGACGCTGTTACGCGACGTGTTGGCGCGCAAGCCTGTGGCAGGCTTCGACGAGGTGTCGGTGGCTCTGACGCAGAACGAGCTGGGTGGTGTCCTGCGGCAGTTGGGCAAGCTGGACGAAGCGCTAGAGCTGCTCACGAAGGCGCTCGAGGTGCGCGATCGTGCCGATGAGGAAGCAGATATTATCACCATAGCACTGCGGGACGGCAACTTCACGCGCGAAGAGATCGGCAAGGTATACGAGGCCAAGGGCGACTGCGCCAAGGCTCTGGAGGTGCGGCAGCCGGGTAAGCGCATCTGCGGCAACGAGGCCTGCGACGCGCTCGACTACGAGAGTGGCAAGCTGCATGCGTGCAGCCGCTGCAAGTGCGTGTTCTACTGTGGCAAGACGTGCCAGCGCCAGGACTGGAAAAACCGCCACAAGACGCTGTGTCAGCCGGTGAAAGCCGCCTAGGTGTCGTAAGCTGAGTTGAGAGAGAGAACTCACTAGTTTTATTTTTGTGAGATGCGTTGATGAGAGGGGGAACTTGATTCTAACATGGTGTTAATTGGTACTGGGTTTTACTGGGATGATTCCATGGTCAGTTTTCACCAGTGCTCAACTCGAGAAGCAGATACTGTAGGTCGGTGTGCTGGCTGCGTGAGATGGAATTGGTACAGCAGCTCGCTTTCATTTCAGCCTATGCCACTCGTGCTAACAGGCCATACGAAGTTATTGAACGGTACCTAGTATCCACGTAGGCGTGGAACCCGTTGTTGCCAGCAAAGCAACCTTCGGAGTATGTCGTTCACGGCAGGAGAAGGTGTACAAGGTACAAGATTGCCTGGTCTTGTTACCTTGTACACCCCGTTGACGCAGAATTTGGTGATGATTGCTCTTCCTGGTGTTAAATCCACTTTCCAATGGTGGCAACGATGCGTGCATATGAAGGACTGTTCTGTGGGAAATACCATCGCAGAACCATATTTACGTTAAGCCATGCAGGTAGGTATCATCCATCTATAAACACTTTCGTTAAGCAAAAATAAAATGCATCAGATATCGAACCGCAACAGCATATCCGATCACTTCTGCTTGTCCTTCTCAGCGCTTTCCTCCTCTACTTTCTCGTCATCGTCCAGCTCCACGGGCTCGTCTTCGCCAGCCTCCGCCTCGTTGAGCGGAGCGTCGTCACCCTTCTGTTCAAGAGCTGCAAGCTCCTCGGCACGCATGGGCGGAGCGATGAACCAAGGCAGCTTGCCACGCTGGTAGTCGTTGATCATCTGCACGGCGACGTTGTTGTAGTCGGGCTCGCCCTTCTGCAGCAGCTTGCCACACTTGTTGGCGAGTTTCTCCAGGAAGTCCCACTCGTCATTCCACTCGTCGATGCCGTACACTTTGACAATAAACTCCTTCTTGACCCTCTGCAGGATGGTCAGAATGAAGTCCGTCGGCTGAGGCAGACGCTCAGCACGAACGACGCCCTTGAGCACAGTCTCAACCTCGTCATCACCCGTGTCGTACACGATGCCGGGGCAATCAATCAGAAAGATGCGGCGCATGAGCGTAATGTACTGCCACACCTTGGTCTCACCGGGGATGGGAGCCACCTTGCACACTTTCTTCTTACGCAACGCGTTGATTACCGAGCTCTTGCCCACGTTCGGGTAGCCAATGAGACCCACCGAGATCTGCTTCTTCTCCTGATGCAGTTTTGCGAACTGACGCAGCAGGTTGATCAGCGCACCCTTACCAAACGGGTTGCTCATGGACGCGTGAAAAGCCAGCGTAGGCGTCGTCTCGCTCAGCTTCTGTACCCACCGTTTGGTGACCCAGTTGGGCACCAGGTCGCACTTGTTGATGACAAAGATCAGGTGCTTGTGCGAGGCGTTCTTGCGGATGTGCTTCTCCACGTGCTCGCAACGCGTACCAGGCACGTTGCGGGCGTCCAGCACTTGAATAACGACGTCTGAGCAGTCCAGCACCTTGTAGAGCTCGCCCCAGATACGCTTGGACTGGCCCTTGTTGAACACGTCGTGCGAGACCTCTTCCTTGAACTCCTGTTCCACAACAATGTTGCGATCCGATCCCTTGGCCTCGTACTTCTCCGCGTTATCCTGCGCTCTGGAGACTAGCGACGCGTAGTCCGTGGCCGCGACCTTGGCGCGTTTGCGGCTACGTTTGCCGTTGAAGACCTCGTCGTAGCTCTCGGTCTCCAGAAGTTTCATGCGCGTCGTCTTCTCGCTCTCTTGCAGAAGGCCCATAGGCAGCTTACGCGTGCGCAGCACTACTGAGTACGGGTCGGCGGCCTTGAGGGACATTTCATTGCGAAACTTGTCCAGCTCCTTCTGCCCCACGACACGCGTGTTGCCGAACCAGCGGCGGTCTGGCTGCACGCGGCCACTGGCATTGGTGATCTCCTGTCCGCCAGCCTTGTTCTTCATCATGAGGCTGCCGCCCACAACCTTGCCGGCCTTGTTTCGGATGGGGCCGCTGTTCCGATACATGTTGAGGCGCTTGATGGTGCTCTTGTCACGCATGTTAGCCGCCTTCTGCCGCTTGGGGACCTTGCGGTTCGGGTTGTCGGCCGACGCCTTGGTCGTGTTGATGCCCTTCGCCATGGCTCTCGTCTTAGATGCTGCAGAGCGAGGTCAGACACTTTCTCGGCGTGGCAGCGATTCCCAAGCGCAAAAAATGAAGGCCAAAGCGACCACTGACCGTCGGAGCGATTGGTTGGACGCGTCAATTGCACAAATTTCAGCCAATAGAAGCGTTAAGAACGCAATTTAGACCAATCATAATTTCACAGCTTCCCTGTTGGTACAGTTTACCGCTGATGACAACGCCGTGTCAGGTGACGTTTCACATTTCCCATATTTACAGGGTAGCCTCGACAATACTAGACGAGCATCTCTAGATAATTACGTAAGTACTGTAGTTTTTCTCGCAGCCCCTTCCTTCTCAAATCAGCTGCAATTCATTCTTCATCAGACGTAGAAGTATATTGTCGTTGGCCATGACAAGCATGGTGCTGGCGGCACAGCAGCAGCATGAGCGCGCTGAAATGGCTTCCTACCTGTACGAGAAGCACCTAAACCACCAGGACGGCGTTGCAGGCACGCTGAGCATCCGCCTGGTGGCAGCACGCAATCTTCGTGCCGCTGCCTCCATGTTCTGGGTGCGAACATGCAACCCGTACGTGATTTTTCGTGTTGGAAAGCAGAGCGTTCGTAGCGCTACCATCCCCAGTAATGATAACCCTACGTGGCGCCGTGAATTCCTCGAGGTGAAGCTGCCCAAGTTGGACCACAAGCGCCATCCTCTGGGCGAGCACTCAGACGTGCGGATGGAGCTCATCGTGGACGCCATGAATGAGGACTCACTCACGGGCAAGGCGACGGAGGCTGTAGGTATGGCCAATGGCTCGGTCATCGGCACGGCCGTCGTGGACTTTACGTCGCTCATTGAGGGCAAGGAGGACGTCATGGACCAGTGGATCCCACTCAGTGGTGCGCTGCCCATGGCTGGGTTAGTTGGAGGAGCGACAACTGCCAAGAAGAAGCAGGCTGAAGCAGATCTGAGCTTGGGTGAGGTTCGTGTCGTGCTGCAGTATGAGCCGCACGGCATGGAGCCGCGTGTGGGCGACGTGGTCAAGCTCGAGGGTTTCGGCTCGTACCCGTCAGCGGTGCTCGGCCCCGTGGAAGAATTAGAGCTGCATGTGAAGAAGACGAGTGGCAGTTATCTGCTGTGCAGCTACACGACTCTGTCCGGCTATGAAGCTGCGTTACGCGTGCACCGCAACAACGTGTTTGTTGCGCACCGCGGTAGCTTCTTCGACCGCTTCTACGAGTCGTTCGTCGTCGAGCCGCTGGAATTCGTGGGCAGCACACCCATCGGCCAGTCTGCCAAGGAAGTCCTGCGTCCATACATGAATGTGGCTCGCGCGTTTAGCGGTCCGGCCCTGGTTGCAACAAAGGCTACGCTCATGACGACGTACCGCGCGTCTACGGCGGCTATCGGTGCTGTGGTGGCATCTCTGGACGAGTAGGGCAAGTGACAGGTATGTAGCTAAAAGAGGCAAGAAGTAGTAAGTCACTCGACAGGCATAGCACAGTAATGAGTCAACGATAAGTATGAGCCTGCATCTGATCGAGGACAAGTTGCCACCCACAGTGACGACGCCGACTAGGTATCCGGATAGTGTACTGTACGGATGATCTCGTGGTCTCCAGCGAAGTTGCCTGTTGATTGGTTTGGTAGTCGCCAATCGTTTGCGATTGGCGAATATTGAGACACATGTAGCCACCTCAGACTTGAAGACATCAAGGACGTTGACAAGGTTTTGGGACATGCTGGGTGCACTGGTGGAGACCCGTAGCCTCTGCTTTATTCACATCACAATTGTGCAGTGCACAGCGTTGAGCAAGGATGGCGTCGTCTCGCATGAGTCTTGACAGTTTCCGGTCGCCCGCAGACAAGAAGAGCTACCGCCTCGTTACTCTATCCAATGGACTGGGGGTTCTGCTCGTCCAGAGCGACTCTGGGCCAATCTCTCAATCAACATTCAATTGCAATGATCGGGACAGCCTCAGCTCAACGGATGACACGGACTTTGACAGTACAGAGGAAGAGGAAGAAAAGACCAACGAACGAGCTCCGCCATTGGCAGCGGCGTGTCTGGCTGTGGATGTGGGCAGTCTGGCTGATCCGGAAGCATTGCCAGGTCTGGCGCACTATTTAGAGCACATGATCTTCTTGGGCAGTGAGAAATACCCGGCTGAGGACGCATTTGAAAGCTTCCTCAGTGCACACGGAGGGTCCAGCAACGGAGCTACTGAGTGCGAGTCTACGAGGTTTGTGTTCGATGTGGACGCCGCTTACTTGGCACCTGCACTAGATATGTTTGCGAGTCTTTTTGTGGCCCCGCTACTGCGACGTGAAGCGATGGAACGCGAGCTGAAAGCGGTCGAGGCCGAGTTTCAGCGCGTGCGAAACAATAATCCTGTCCGACTGCAGCAAGTCATGTGCGAGTCAAGCATTCCAGAGCACCCATACTCACGCTGCTTCACCTGGGGCAATGTGGAGAGTTTGAAGCACAATCCAGAACGTGATGAAATCGATGTTCGAGAGCAAATGTTGCAGTTTTTCAGGAGACACTACGCGGCGCCAGCGATGAAGTTATGTGTGTACGGATCTGAGTCGCTAGATGTATTGGAGCAGTATGTTTCCCAGAGCTTCAGCAGTATTCCACGCTGTCGGAACAACTACGATGTACCAAGGTCTGAGAGGCTGATGGCTCCTTATGGTCAGAAGCCCACGGTCTTACGCGTCATTCCAGCAGGAGAGAAGCGCTCTCTGCGATTGTATTGGATGCTTCCACCAATGATGAAGGACTATCGGCTAAAGCCTTGGCTATATGTGGGCCACTTGTTAGGCCACGAAGGTCCAGAGTCTACAGCATCAATGCTGAAACGACGACAGTGGGCTACCGACTTCATTGCTGGCACCTCTGATCGAGATGGCTACGAGTTTGGGTCCTTTGGGACGGTTTTTGAGGTCCGGGTGTCTCTCACCGAGCGAGGGCTGGCTTGTTGGGAGCAGGTTGTCCAAGTCATCATCGATGCTCTTCGTATCTTTTCAGCTATGGCCGCAACAGGCGATTTACCTGCATGGATGTTTGACGAACTTCGCTCGTCTAGCGAAATGGACTTTCGCTTCCAAGAAGATGACAACGCACCCGTTTCCCTGTGTCGCGAACTCAGTGAAAGGATGCTGCCTCGCCTCAACATTCTACAGAATTGTGAAGGAGATTTACTGCGCTACGATTTGATCCAGGGTGAATTTGATACTTCGTCTGTATCCACTCTACTATCCGGTCTTTCCGCTGACAGCGTTCGTGTTGTCCTGATGGCGTCGTCATTTGCCGAGACCCTCAACTCGGAAGAACTCCGGACTGAACGGTGGTTTGGTACCAAGTACACTGTAAATCCAATTCCTGATACGACGATTGCAACTTGGTCCCAGCTTTCGGTCGAGCTATCGCCACTTCCAACACCAAATCCGTTCATGCCTCGAGACTTCTCCGTATTGCCGTTCGAACCGGCTGCTCACGTTGATAGTGATGTTCCTCCAGGCCTCATCCTCACAACTTCAACAACGCAGCTCTGGTACAAGCGCGATCGCACCTTTTTAGTGCCCAAGGCGAGCGTCAGCTTCCTCGTGACGCTACCAGCACCAACAGCAGCGATTCATATGCTCGCGGAGCTGCATGTAGAACTGGTGAGACGCCGTTTGCAGCATACGCTGGAGCAGGCTGAGACTGCAAGTTTCGCTACCGAGTTGGACGTCCGCGACGAAGCAATTGAGATTGTGATCTCCGGGTTCAGTGACACGTTACCAGCGCTCGTTCTTTTCATCATGCGAGAGGTTTTGCGTCCGTCAACAGCATTTGAGAATGCGTCGGAATTAACATTAGCGCGAGGTGAACTCGAACGTGAGTACCGCAACGCTACGCTATCTCCAAGAGCAAAGGCTTACGAGTTACGTTTGCAAATGCTTGAGAGCCGAGCCATCACCACAGACGACAAGTTAGAAGCACTTCAAAGCAAATACGGCCGAGAGAACGAACTCGCAGAAGATCTCGCACACTTTACTACCTCCTTCCTGGGATGCAGTGATGAAACACCGGTGATACGGTGCATGGTGCTCGGCAACATGAGTCGGGAAGCTGCTGTTTCACTCGTGCTGGATGTCGAAGCGGTCAAAACAGGAAATATCGATACGTTGCTACCCTGTGAGCCAGAGCTAGAGCTTGAACCAGAGCTTCCCATACTAGCTCCAAGATGCCACACGATCGCGTTACCATCGACAACCAATGGGCTACTGGTACGTCGTGATAGTGAACGGGTCGGAGAGCGGAATTCCGTGGTAGAAGTGTATTTCCAGATTGGCAAAGTTGGACCGGAAGATCGAGCGTACGCAGTCTTGTTGCGTGCTCTACTGGCCCAACCACTCTTTCACGAATTGCGAACCAAGCAGCAACTGGGATATACTGTGACTTGCAGTATTCGAGACACGCATGATGTACTCGGATTGAGTGTGAGCGTGCAGTCCGCCTCCCATGCTGCCGGTGCCGTGGCGAAGAAGCTCGATCTCTTCTTACACGAAGCATTTCCGCTCGAATATCTGCTCTCAGAGGAACGTCTGTCGCCCAAACGCTTTGCAGCCCACGTGCAGACTCTACAGCGAGCTTACGCCCGCCCTGACTCAACGTTGACTGAGCAAAGTGAGCGATACTGGGAAGAGATCGTAAGTGGACGTCTGGAGTTTGACTTGGATGCGCGTGTAGCAACTGCTCTAGGAGACTGTACACGTCAAGGCCTGCTCGAAAGATACCAGTGCTGGTTACAAGGAAGTACTAGCTGCTGCAATACTTGCACTCAAGATCATGACGAAGACCGCAAAGCTCGGCACAGAACCAGCAAAAGTCATGGGACACGGAAACTCCGCGTGCATGTTGTGGGTCAATGCAGCCCATTGAAGCCGCTTGAGCAGCTCGTACCGCCTGACAAGACCCCAGTGATCATAACAGGCGACTTGCACGATTTTAAACGCGAGCTGCGGTGCCACTGCCGCATTGGTGAGTGACTAAGTGAGGCATCTATTGGGACTATCTAGTGCAATTTAGATGACTGGCGCACGGATATCTACTGTACAGACGATGTGTGTGCCTGTCACCCTTTGCCCTGCTCTTCGTTTGGTATTTGGAACTCTAGCAACTCTGATGATGTTACGAAGTTGTGTATAGATGGACGATGCGAGGCTGTGGCGCTTATACGGCGTAGACGCGGTGACAAAAGCGTACTACCAGCTGGGGCTGATCCATCCTCACTCGACTTTACTGCACGAAGAACGAGGTTTCGTGCGGAGCTTCGTGTCCTCGACACCTCTTGCAACGCATCGGACACTACTAGCCGCTTCTCAAGATTCATTACTCGACTTTCGAGGCCTTCAGACTGTGAGTGAATGCGAGCTTTCATGGCTTCCACTTCGCCCGATACTCGAGATACTTGCTCCAGGAGACTCTGAAGCGTCAACTCCAGCATTACGGCCCAAGGCGGGACATTCTCTGACGATGATGTAGCGGCTTGGGCAGCACCAGCGCCGAGAACACCAACGTTAGTTGCCTCGTTGACTACAGAATTGCAGAGACTGCTGGGGATTTCTTGCACGGTCGGTGCCTGCTGTCGAGGCTGGTATGCTTGCTGCTGTTGTGGGTGTCGAAGAGACCACTGCAGTTGGTTTGGCTGTTGCTGAAGCTGCTGTAGAAAAGTTATGGAGCTACTGGTGGGTGGTAATGATTGCGAAACTTCTGGTGCAGTCTCCGTGGATGATGCTGGGCTAGTAGCGGCAGCTATTAGGTTGCTTAGGTTGCGCTTGCTACGCGATCGATCTCCATTTTGGGCCAAGAAAAGCTCGGATAATTCCTCAATCTTCGTGCGGATGTACTCAACATTCACCTCCATCATTTCCAGCATGGTCATCTGTGAATCCATGGGATCACTAACGTCATGAGAGTGCACTCTTCTCTTCACTTGTCGATATTTCCCCAAAACTGTGAATAATTTGAGCTCTGCACGACGCACTGCTCGTTTCGTACTGCTCGTTCCTGTTGCTGTGTCTTTGCTTTCGACAGGAATCTCGGTCGTTGAGACGTTAACCTGACAACTTTCGCCTCCTTCGGCACCACCGGATGACACAGCTCGGTTATGGCGACGTTGTGCTGCACGGAGTTGGGCAAATGCCTGTAGTGCTCGAGCCGCATGATCGTTTATAAGCCTCCGATGCTCGTCTTTCTTGAGGAACGCGTTGACCTTGTGCTCCGAACGTGTGAGTACGAGGTAGTTGCTCATGACTGCGATTGTCACGGCAGTGGAAAGCGTGCCAAAGGCACCGGCGCTCACTGCGATGGCACGGCCTAGAGTGGTTTGCGGTACGACATCACCGTAGCCGATAGTTAGAATTGTGATGATAAGCATCCAAAGTGCGTCACCTAGTAACATTGGCTGACAGCAGGAATCCGCTTTGAAAGCACATAAGAAGCGCTCCGCCACGTACAAAGAATACCCCGCAGCGAACCCAAGCGCAGCAAAGCTTGCCATCAGACAACTGGTGGGGTGATTCTTCAGTGTCGACTTCATGAAAAAAGTAGAGGTAAAATCGACATTAGTGAGCGCTCCGATGAACCATCCATTGCTCGAATTGAACGAGTTACGCAATTGCACCACGCGCAGTACGAGAGCCACACGCGTGAACATGAGAAGACTGGTGGCCAGTGTTAACTGTGGCCATTTCGGATCCACGTCCTCAATTCCAGGAATTGGATGTACACCTAGTACGGCCATTTCAACGAGCAGCGTACGCCGCAACGAAGAGCCCAGTAACGTCGCCTTGGGTGGCATAATATTCTTGAGCTTCATGACTTCGCATTCCGCTGCGTAGTAGAGATAGATATAGTACAGCATGAGTGCTGTGGTGAACGTAATAAGCACGCGCAGTGCCAATAAAATCATACGACCTTCATCCACCGGTACAGTTGTCCCTAAAGCCTCGAAACAGAGAGGACATTGTGTACCCGCTTCCACCGGGCAGGAGTCGGGCAAAGTCCGTGTATTGGCGAACCACACATACTCCATCTGCATCATCATAAGCGCCAGCCCGAAAAACCCATAGAAGACCTGGAAGGCTGTGTGTCGTCGCTGCGCTTGTACCAGCATCATTCGTCGTTCCTGTACCGACGCCATTTCTGCCGTGGTCGCTTTTGCCTTGCTGCCAAAGGTGTTCATTTTGGGTTTCGGTGGTGGTACTGGTACAGTCACTACTCCCGGACCGGGGCGTTCAGAAGACTCGGTAGTAGAAATGGCAGCGTCCAGCGGCACGATTTCATTCCTACTCGGCATGGTTGCTGGGGGGAAAAATGACACGCACGCTCTACAAACTCACTGAGGCACCGGAGATCGGCGACGTAAAAATTCGACGCCCAGACGCGCAGAGCATTCACTTGCGCTCGGCTGGGGGTAATAGGACGGCTTTGGAGCAGCCAGCAGGTAAGTATAAACAGCGCCTTGAAGTTGTTTCTCACTCAGTGCCTCGCCGCTTTAACGCAGTGGCGAACTCCATTCGCTGCAGTCGCGTATTAATAGGGAAACGAAAGCTGCGGTCAGTTTCTCGAAGAGTGGACCATACCTCGTCGCAAATAACCTGCAGCGACTTGGTCCCCGCTCAGTCAACAAAACCAGAAGCAACCAGCACAACAAGCATCCTACATACAACATACTCCCAAAGCCCGAAGCGTAACGCAAAGAAGCTGCTTTAGATTAGCCGAGTCTCTACGTGGTTATAATCCACTCAAATCCTCTCCTTCCTCCCGGCACGACTACAAGGTCGCACTAGTTGGCTAGAGTCATGGTCTGGTCTCTCTAAGACTTAGTAGAAGAAGCCAATGATCTTGCCACCCGTGTGTTTGCGGCGGGCCTCGTGGTGGTCCATGATGCCGTACGTGGTGCTGACCACAATGTGGCCGAACTGACGCGAGGGCAGCAGGTTGTTGATCCACTTCTCGTAGTCGGCCAGCTTGACGTCGAAGCGGGGCGAGATGACACCGCACTTGTTGATGCGGCCCTTGAGCTCCACGACGATCTTGCCGGCGCGGTGGTCGTCCACGATCTCGAACTCGCCAATGTAGCCGTTCTTCTGCATAACCTGCAGGAACTTGACGATCACCTTGGAACTGGGGCGGATGAGAACCTGACGCTTGCCACGCTTCTCAGCGTTGTACATCGTCTTGAGGCAGTCGGCCAGCACGCTCATACGAACCATGGCTGTGGGACGAGGACAACACAGAAACAATATGTTAATGCCTACTGCTAAAAGCCAAGGTCAACCGCTGCCTGCGAGTCGCCTCTGCAAGTCTCCACACTTCAAACCCCTTGGGGGCGAGCGACGGAGTTGCTGAATGACGGCCGATGCAGGCGAGCGGAGCCTCCAAAGTCGCGCGACAACTCGCCCTCGGGTGAGGAAGGAGAGCTGCCGCGCTGCTTCTCTGATGGTTGTGGTGGGGATCGTGGAGCTGGGACGTACTTGCTAGTGGGGGTGGAGTTGGCTTCGAAAAGACTGGAGAGAGATTTGCGAATGACCGCCCACCCGAGCAGCTCAATTGCCTTCCTTGCCAACCAACGCTTTGAGCCAACCAATTGGGCCGAAGGACGTCGTACGAAGGTTGCGCGAGCGATTGGGTATTAGTGCAACATCCTGCTCTTGTGCTCTTTAACTGGTGTGCTCTTATATACCATTGAAGTTAAAGGCAGCGCAAAGGACTATTATTCTCTAGCATACATATCAACAAGAATGCACACTGTTTGGACAACTCGCTACTCGCCGCTGCTCGCGTCCGTAGCCTCTTGCATCTCTGGCGAAGCGGCAATGCCGTCTGTCGGCCCAGAGTCGATGATACGCAGACTCCGCAGGAACTCTGGATAAGAGACGTATTTACGCGTCTCCTCCGTCTCTTCGCCGGCGTTGGACATGCGGCGCACGGTCTTGCGGTGGGCGAAGGCGTCGGCCAGTTGCTCAAGCTGTGCGAGCTTCAGTGGCGCGCCGTGCTCCTCGTTGATGGCCTGCATGGTAGCGACAAACTGCTGCTTGGTGACGTATCCGTGTCGCTTGCGGTCCAGTATCCGGAACAGGAACTTGATGTACAAACGCTGCTCATGCAGCGACTGCTTCACGCTGTCAACGAATGTATCCGCCCACGCCTGATTCCTCGAAGACTGCCCGTCCTGAACCACATCGTCCTCCGTAATGTCTAGAGCTGCCAGATTCGTGTTTGAAGCACCCAGACTCGCCAGCCACAGACGCCGCTGGAAGGTGCTGTCAGGTGAGAACGTGTCCTCGAACACGACCCAGTCCAAGCCCCGCGTATCCCACTGATGTCGCTGGTTAATACCATAGTAGCTGAGCAAGATCGAGTTGAACAGCAGCTGCGCTTCCTCATTATCCAGCTCCGGCACCATATTCAGCTCCTGCGTCCCCTTCAAAATATCGTCCACGGTCAGCCTCCCTGTTTTGCTGTGGTCAAATGCGTCGAACGCTTCTCGCAGCGACTTGAATTTGTTGGGACGCTGCAGAAGTGCGGCGCAACGATTCAGCAGCGAAATGGCCTTTGTGTCGTCCACCTCAAAGATTTCTTGCAGATAATCCGTGCGACTGAACTCAGCGAAGAACGAGCAAAACTCCTGGTAGTCGACCATACCGTCGTGGTTCTGATCCAGGTGCTGCATGAGCTCGAAGATCTGTTGCTCTGAAAGGGTGTCGCCTAGCTGCAGTTTGTCTTGAATGGTGTTTCGGAACACCTCGTACGTGACCAGACCAGTATGCATGTAGCTTCCCTTTGATTTCTCACCATAGGCGGGAGTACTAGGTGGTCCGTTTTCGTCAATCTTCGAGAGAGATGTCGCTGCTTGTTCCTTTTTGGCAGCCCCAGGCGGAGACGACTGGAAAAGATTGAACGCAAAATGAAGCTTGTCCTGCAGCGTCATCTTCTCCGCATCCGATTCCGAGGGATGCGGAAGCGCTTGACAGAATCCCTTCCAAACCTTGCGGATCAGATTGCGCCTCCATTCCACGTTGCCACTATCCAGTTCAACTGTGTACCGATTGAGGAATTTCTGGTAGTCGACTCCGCCATCCTGCTCCTCCTCAGCGAGTTGATGGAAATACGAAAGAAAGCTCGCCTCAATACCCAGCACCTTCTGTAAAGTTGCCTTCCACTCGAGCTTCGTGACTCGCCCAGATCCAGCAGTATCGAGCTCGTTAAAAGCAGACAGCAGGGCATGCTTCTTCTCACAAATAATCTCCACAAGAGACATCAGCGTTCTGCGCTCCAATCGCTGAGCTTTCTTTCGCCATTCATTTCGTCCAGCGTCCTTCAACTTTTGAAGCGGTTGAGACGAGAATTGCACCACATGTGGCTTAACTTCGTTGTCATCTCCCAACTCCAGCTGAACGTAGGCACCCTTATTGGTCTGGGAACCGCAGTAGCTCGACGCCGAAAAGACTGTCAGAAGTAAACCGTCGTGAACGATGTCGAAACCTTCTTCTCGGCATTCGTGCGATCGAATGATGAGGCTGATTCCATTTTGAGAGCAAAAAGCTTTCGTGATATCAGGGCCGAACTCTACTCCAGCGCCTCGGCTAGACGGCTTCCACCCATCCTCGTCGCGCGGATCGCTCCATAAGAGATGGGTAAACACCTCGTCAGCTCGACTCGTCCCTTGCGTCGGAATTTCACGTCTGTGGTCAAGCTGCAGCAGCTCCTCAATAGTGACATTTTCGTGGTTGCTCAAGCCACCGTGCACAATGAAGACACGTTTGTTGAGTAACGCGAAAATCGGGAACAGCCCGAAAACCGTCTCAAACATCTGGAACAGCTTCATCGGCGAGTAGTTCATCGATGTACCCAGGCCACTCCATCCAGCAACCTCGTCGTTGTCCGTGCCGTACTTTGTATATACTTCGTCTTCGAAACCAAAGACCTCGTTGATCATCCGTTCTTCGTGATTACCGCGGTTCAAGAAGACGTAATGCGGGTACAGCAGCTTGAATATTAGCAGTAGCAGGATCACTTCGATTCCATGCGACCCGCGATCCACAAAGTCGCCGTTGAAGAGGTACCACGTTTTGCTATTGGGTACACCATTCTTGTCCATAATCGTAAGCAAATCTTCCAACTGCCCATGGAGATCTCCCACTACAACCAACTGCACGCCCATAGGAATCTCGATCTCGTTCATTGGCGAGTCGTGCATCTTTCGAAACAGCTTTTCCGATTCGTCCAAAATCTGCCGCACGAAAACACGGTGCAGCAGAATGCCATTGCGGAACTGATTGATCAGCTTCTTGACCGTGTCCAACCGCAACGGGAACGACACGTGCACACCACGATAATGGGAAAGAGACTCCTTCACGCGATCTTTTTCAGAGACGTCGTCGTCGGGGAACTGCATCGTGTCTAAAGAACCGAGCATCGGCACCATCGATTGCAGCTCGTTAATACTCGTCGACTTGTTGAGTATTCGTACCATCTGCACGGTGCGCTGCTCTTGAACGGTCTCCAGCAGATTCCACGTGTTAAAGTTGAGCTGTGTCCGAAATACAGCATACGATAAGTGCTGGCGGATGGCATTCTTGATGCGGTTGGCCGACAATACTGCGTCAGAGTAAAGTTCCACGTGCTCCAGCGCAAATCGACGTAGCTGGTTGTTTTTCTTCACCAATTCCACGTTCACGAACGCACTTCCGTCCACCGAGTCATCCGCAGCGTCAACTTGCACCACTCTGCCCACCAAAATCCCGTACACCAACACGCGTGTGCCCATTTTCAACGACGATCGCTGGATCTTAATCGGCGAGCAGTCCCGACAGATGCGCACTTCGTCGTAATAGCCCTGCATTGGCAGTCGAGGGACGAACACGGAGCATTCGTCACACATGCAGGTTCCGCATTTGCTGCAACAGATATCAACACGTCAACATCACCTCTCTTTAGCAACATTTGGTACTGCGGTAACGTACCGGCAGTGGTGCGGGCGGATGAAGAAGCTGAACTCCTTCTTGCAGACCATGCAGCACTTGGAATTCTGCACCCAGATGGGGCGCAAGGCCAGCCGAAAGGCGCGTTCCCACTTGAGGTAGACAGCGTCCTTGCCGGCCCGCAGTTTCCAGCACATGAGCTGGCCCGTGGGCGAGTAGCCCGTGAGCTGCATCTCGAGTTTCTTGCGGTTGAACACGAGCCCGCGCTTGATGAGGTCGGCGTCGTATTCGTCCTCGCTCTTGGCCAAATCCTTGGCGTTCACCGATGCGTTGAGCATCATGACGCCGCGCAGGTGCTTGGACGTGAGCGTTAGGTGCACACGTCTGGGGCCCTCGGATGCGCCCCCGGGTGCTGCTGCGGGCATCGGTAGCTCGTAGTAGCAGAAGCGGCCGTTGCGGAACAGCAAAAAGTAGCGGAAGTGCGCATAGTCGCCCAGTTTGATGAGTGCGCCCTCCATGAGCTTGTGGTCCTCATAGTAGTTGTTCACAGGCTCCTCCTCACCCGAGACCCAGTGGCCCAGCCACGCACGCGACGTGAAGCCCTCCGTGTCCATCGATCAGCGTGCACACGTCCAGCAGCTCCGTTCTCAATGACTTGTGAACTCGGAATTTCCTCCTGTGTCTAGACGAAAGAACTGTTTGTGTTTAACATTTATCACAGGTATATGTGTTCTAGAGATCCACTACACTCTAACTTTGTAGCAATTGCAACACTCTTGAACATGCGATTTCACTGGAAAGACGCGTGCTTGGAGATTCGAGGTGGGACAATCACTCTGGCGTTGAAGCGCAGCGAGAATAGTGAAGGGCTGAGTTATACAAAATACGCTGGCGCAGCTGTTGGAGCTACTCGCCGACGAGATTCACGTGTCGCTAACCTCTACCTGGAGCAGAGGACTTTTCAGAGGAATCATGCCGCTCCATTATTCTACGGCTAAAAGGAGCTCAGAGCGTTCCATTATAACTCTACTGTACCCCAACAAGCGGTCCCGTAACACGATCCGGGCCTCCTATCTCACGGCAGCATCCTGGTAAATAAACACCCAGTAGTCATCACAGTACATGTAGTAAGTCAGGTTTGTCCTCTCGCAGCGCTTGCTGTCATTCTTCTGCTTTGCTCTGGTATAAATGCTCTTACCAATTTGAATTTGTTTTGGTCGGAACCGGTGGGAATGCTCAAGCCAACGTGTCGTCTCCAGCACTTCGAAGTTTGGTTTGTAATGAAGTACCTAACGTAGCATTGGAATTGTTTTCATTGTTATATTTTGCTGAGGTTCAAGTCCCAAGCTAAACTGAGAATTTGGGCTCAGATCATCAAATGGCATTCGTCTTCTTTGCCCCGTAGCTAAAGCGCAGCACCGCATTCTTGATCTTAGTCATGTCCTCGTTAGAAGGCTCGTTCTTGCCTTCAAAGTTAAACGTGGGTTTCAGCGAATGATGAGCAGTCCATTCCTGCAACTTTGCCACGTAAAGCGCTCTTTGCTCTTCGTTAAGAGGTAGCATGAATCTGTGTTCTCACGTAAAGTCAGCATTCCCCTTACATAAAGACGATATACGATGTACTTACACAGATGACTCGACATCGACGACTGCACCGTCCTTCAGAATGTTTGTGATAGTTGCTCTTGCCTGCTGCTCCACATCTTCGGAGGGTTGAAGTGTGTGGCACTGCTGCGATGAGATAAACGCGTAGTCAAAGAGGCCGGTGTAGCGCTTTTTGGAGAACAAGTCCTCTATATTCCCAGTCAGTGGAACGATCTGCAGTCGGAGAAAGGTGAACATCATTCAGTGAGTAGAGTATGAGCAGGAGTACGCAAAGTTTATAGCTACACGAACCTTCACGCCCTGCAAAGTCTCCTTGATAGTTTCTGCGCATCGTTGAGTTGCCACTTGGTGCTTATGAAGATTCCTCAAGGTGACAAAAGACAGCGGTTAGTACAGATTATCGTGCGAATCCGAGCGTACTCCACATACTCCTCGGTTTGCTTTGACTGATTCGCGTCCCCATCCAGTTCTTCAAACCGCGGGACTGGTTTGTCACCCAATGGCCCATTATCAGCATCTGTGTCTCCAATTCCGCTGAAGATATCATGTTCCTAGTGTGAAGATCCATAACGTTAGCCAAGAGCGAGGAAGAACATCACACAAACTTAGGTTGCACCTTGCCCATCTGGTACATTTTCCCTGTCTCGATCTCGTACAAATACGACAGCACATTGAACACAGCAACCTCGCCTGTGTTCTGTTGCAAGACGGGGAGCAGTTAGGAAAACGACAAGATCGATATCACAGCAAACACGTACGTGGCGATTCTGTTCAACTCCCGTGCCTTTGTTGTGAATCTCGAAGAGCTGCTCCACGAATCTGCTGGGTTTTTCACAGTGAACTCCGAATGAAATATACGGGCTCACAATGATATCCGTCCACAAGCCTCTGCACAGCACAGATCCATGATGCTTTTTCTTCGCCTGTCATTGTGAAAATGAATTGATGATCACAGTCGTCAGAACTTTAATTTTGTGCAGGCACTGATTCGGATGACCTTGCCTCTGTGTATGCTGCCATTGTGCGGTTTGGCGCAGTGTAGGTTTGGTCGCCAAATTCAAACGCTACACCAGAGTTTCTCCAATCACGGTACTGGCGAATGTGAATCACACTGGCGTTTTCAATTTTCTTGAGCTTCATCTGTCGAGAAGAGGAGTCAGGTATCGTTGTACAGCTAGAAACAGCTTGTCATGACTTACAGTGTAATCCCAGTCGATGAGGTTATCACGATAGTCGTAGCGAACTTCGTAATAGTGGCGAAGACGATGGTCTCGAAGTATGTCCACTGCGAACCAGCACGTGCAGAGGGTTAAAACCACAATCCACCTATCAAATTGATCATTCCCTTACCGTCAAGCTTGACATTCTGAAACCAGCTTCGGAACAAGTCGATGAGATCATCATGAGTGCGCATCTTCAACTGGGAGAGGTCAACCAGACCTGCCAATGAGCCGCGGTCATTGTAGACGAAGTCTATGAGTAGCTTCGCCTGCTCTTCGATGTATGCACTCGTTCTCTCCTTCATGTACCAACACAAAAGACAATTCGTTAATTTATCTTAGTACATATTTACCTTGATAACCTTCGTTACTTACTTGCACACGAGAGTTGCCAAAAATCTCCAGAAACAAATTGCAGCGCTGACGCAGTGGCAGATGTGCATCGAGCGCAACTTGGATCAGCAGCAAATCTCGTGACAGCGTCTCGATAGCCTTTTCGAAAATGTAGATATGCACCGGCCGGTGCTTCATGGCTGGCTCCCATCGACGCCGACGCGCGATCGTCGCCAGCACGTGACGCACATCTCCAGGTCCCGCCAGCAACACGTTGATTGGTTGAGTAGACACTTTCTGCTCGCTATCGTCGGCTCTCGTACTGACCGAAGCATCAGTCGAGCTTTCGCTCTTACTCCACTCTGACAGGCCGCTGCACACGTCATACGCCGGCGAGAAGCCCCACATGTTGACGGTGCCCATACTCATCATGAGCGCATTGTTGGTGCGGGACATCCTGACTGTACTCGAGTGCTGTGCGCACGAAGAGACGCGAAAGTCGACCACCGAAAGATATTTTATTGCAATTTTTTGCTCCCCTGCGTAATCAGATCAAATTCCAGATACCAGCCATGCACCGCCTTCCGTCGCGACTTCTTGTTGCTCTCGCGCTGCTGGCAGCAACGACGCAATGCGCATCTCGCTCCGTCCCGGTGTACGATGCGAAGGGACTCTTCGCGGACCGCCTGACTCAGGAGGACCGCGCTCGTCTACACGATTGTCCGTGCAGTACGGCGTCGCTGTGTCTACCCATCGACTTCACCGGCAAGAAGACACGGAAAGAGGTATTCGCCTTCTCCGTGGCGACAGACGACCGCTGGAAACACTATGACTGGAGCCAGGTACGAGCTGCCAATGATGATGTGTTTTGGTTGTGGCGTTACTGAAGGAGCTTGCTACCAGCTCACTACAGTGGCCTGGAACGAGGACAAGGAGCTGCTCTGTCACGCCCACAGCAAGGGCGTGAAGGTCGTGGTGAAGCACAACTTTGACGATGTAAATCAACTCTGCAATGTCAGTGCGCGCCAGGAATGGATTAAGGTCAGTTTCGATCTACCCTGCGCTACTCAATGAAATCATCGAACTGGTATTAAGTAGAGAGCGCTTACTGAATCCTGTGCTTGCGTTCCACAGACTACGTACAACAGAATCATGGAGAATTACGCGGACGGCGTCAACATCGACACAGAGAAGCCCATGCACGGGGCCACTTCGCAGTGCCTCGCCTCGCTCGTGCACGAGCTGCGCCATGAGCTAGAGCAGCATGCACTCACGCAGAACGCGCAGGTTTGTTACTGTCAGCATGATTTGTACAGCTTGATCAACTGCATCAGCTCTGACGTGTCGCGCTCGACCTGCGCAGATCACATTTGACGTTCCCTGGGCTCCTCGCGGCGTGGATGGTCGCTACTATCCATGGCGCGAACTTGCCGCCGCCGCGGACTTTCTGTTCGTCATGTCATATGACATGCGCAGTCAAGTGTATGACGCGTGCGTTGCGGGTGCCAACTCGCCCTTAGCACTGGTGAAGCAAGGACTGCAGGAGTTCCTGTTCGCGTATGACATCGCGCCGAGCAAGCTGGTGCTGGGGGTGCCGTGGTACGGCTATCGGTACCCATGTCTACAGGAGGAGACCGCAGCAATTGACGACGCCTCATGGTGCCAGATCCGACTGGTGCCCTTCTTCGGTGCCCCCTGCAGTGACGCGGCTGGTGGACAGATCGACTACGGTGACATCCGACGACTGGCGAAGAGCCACGAGCTCCTCGAGCAATGGGATCCGATGACACTGACCCCGTTCGTGTGGTACTCGCCACCGGAGGGCGGACGGTCCCAGGTTTGGTTCGACAACCCGCGCAGTCTCAGGGCCAAGTACGTACTTGCGCACGAACTTGGACTGCGCGGTGTGGGCATGTGGAATGCAGACACTTTGGACTACACTGCGGTTAACGACTCTCAGGTCATGTGGAGTTCGCTGGCTGAGGCGTTTGAGCCGTGAATTGCAGCAACATCACACAGCTCAAAAGGTATGGAGGCAAATATCCTGCTGATTTCGTTGCAGTTTTGTAAAAACATGTCCCGCATGATTTCTCGATAGTTTCCACGTTTCTATCGGCGTATGCCACACGATAGAGCGCAGCTTGCAATAGCGAAACGGCCGTTTTCGACCGAATCCTGCGCGAAGAAAGTGACAAGAAGCACGCACGACGGACGCATGACATTTGTATGCATTCCCCTCTCGCTTTATATTCCCAGTGCCAATAACGGCAAGAAGCCACTGTGTTTGATTGGCATCGCTGTTCCCAGCGTACTATCATTGATGCTGTGGCCGTTATTTTGACTGGCATCGGCCGTTTCGCAAAAGATTCGTTGGATATCGGTTTCAATTCGTCGAATTGTCACGGCAGTGCTGGAGATCCTCTGTCTAGGCTTGGCAAAGGCTTGTCAAAGAGATCCTCTATCTAGGCTTGGCCAAGCCTAGACAGAGGATCTCCAGCACTGCAACATGCCGGCAGAGAATTTCTCACAGGCCCAAGAAGCCTGTGTACGATCGCGTAGCATTTGGAGGAAGGCCCACTGCAGTGAGGAATTTTCATAAAGCAGTAATTACCTACTTATTATGTTCGTGCCACACCAATATTGCTAACTTCGGATAAGTACGGCGGCCAGCGGCTCAGCTCTGTATTTTGTGAGTGGGGGCACAATTCGCAAGCAGCCTCAAAAGCATGATCGCAGTCCTCGTACAACAACTACGAATACCTGGAATTATGTGGGGGAAAAAAGAAGAAATAAAAGAGGTTTTCAGTTGAGAGAATGCATCACATTGGTCTTTCCGTAACAAGAGCCGATACATTCCATTTCTAAAATATTGCAGCATTTACTTCATCGAACTGGTGCTTATGTTTCGTGGGAGATCAGATTCCATGTCGGGCTCAGCAGCAGGACCTTGTAGATTCCTCGAGCCGAAGTCTGCTCGACCTGCCATTTTACATTGCAAAAGAGCGAGAAGATCGGCACGAGAAATCTACACGTTACTGCTGCTGCTGCTCACCCGAGCTCAAGTCTCAAACTAAGGTCTGTTGGAGGTTAGTACATTGTAGATGATGCGTATGTACTCTTAATCTTGTGGTGCCTCGAGCAGTGATTGGCATACCGGTAGCAGGTGCGTCCTTTAAGCCGATGTGCCGACGATTTCTGGGCAGCAGTTCGGTTATCAATGGGCAATATCATGATTTTCATGTTCATTGCCCTCACATTGTGCTTACTCACTGCCCCATATCAATCACTGCTTCATCTAAAATGAACCGGAATACTCTTGTTGCTGAGTGCCATGAAATCGGCCATTTTTGTCTCGAAATTACAGTTAAGCTTAATAGTTAGGGTAGTGATGTACGATAGCAAGGTGTTTACTAGAAACTTTTATTGTACGGATAGCAGCAAAGCTAGTACCGAAAGCCACAGCCTTAGGGCGCTGGAATGTGTTTGACTCAACCTTGGCTCACAGTTTGTCAGCACGTCGCTAATGTACTTATCCGGGATAAAACAATATTGATGTGGCAGGTGGCTACTGCTTTATGGAAATTCCTCCGCGGGGGTTAAGTGGATCCTGAAAAGACGCAGGGTGATGGGCAGCTGACGTGGAAGATCCTCTGTTTGGAAATAGAAATCTCGCGCCGTTTCCGTCGCGAAAAGCTCCGTTTCTAAGAAGGTGCAAGGTGTGCTGTTGGACTTCCATTTCCAGATTTACCGGCAGTCGCCCCAGTGCAAAAAGTTGCTACTACAACGTCACCCACGCTAGAAAAGATGGAGATGGAGCTGCCGGCCACACCCACGCCCACCGACTCGAGGGGCATGCACCTCAATTTCCAGTCACCCACGGCCGACAAGGCACAGCAGTCGCTGCGCATGCAGGTGGCCGCACACAACTTCAAGAAGCGCGCGGCCTGCGACTCGCCCGTAGCATCAGACGGCTCGGCTTCGCCGCTTCCCGTGGCCACGTGCAACTTTGCGGCTCTGAGTCGCCACTTCCACCTGCCGCTCAAGGTAGCGGCCGAGAAGTTTGGCGTGCGTGCCACGGCCTTCAAGAAGCGCTGCCGAGCCATCGGTATCCGCCACTGGCCTTACCGCAAGGTGCGCAGTCTCAAGCGCTCGCTACAGGAGCTGGAGCAATGCCAGCAGCAGGCCCAGGATGGCTTGGGCCCGCCGCTCTCAGACAAGCAGCTGCGCCAGTTCGCAGGCTACCAAAGCCAACTCAAGCGCCTCCTGTCTCCCGAGACGTACGGCATCGACCCCTTTGGCCAAATTCTGCCCGCTCATTTCTTCCAAGGCGACGGTGTTGACGGAAGTAACACCCCAGACGACCACGACTCGGACGACGACTCGTGCGGATCGCAGAGCCCGCGGCCGAGCGTCGAGCGCTTCGTACACAGAAACAAAGCGCGTAAGCACCTCTTCACGGACTCGCCGTCCTCGGCCTCCTCGCCGCACCGCGACAACATGTTTTTCAGCAACCCCATGGCCATGAGCGCGGCCGCCGAATACAGCAGAGCGCAGTTCAACCAATACAGCCAAGCGGGCGTGATCCCTGCTCAAGTGGGCTTCGTCTTCGACACCATGTACGACCCTTTTGGAGAGCTCAGCACCTCCACCATGGACCCATACGGTGAGAACGACCACCCCTCCTGCGGCTACTCCCTTGATGCCGTCTCATACGATTTCTTCCCATTGCAGCCATCACCGACCATGGCCATACGGAAAGCTACCGCCATGGCCCAGCAGACTGCAACATCTAGCACCTCCAACCCGGAGGAGCCGTCATCGATCGCGCCTAGTGGAGTTGAGGGCCTGGAGGACGATATCTTCCGCCACATCTCCCCCGAGTACGGCTGCCTTGTGTAAACAGACTCTGCAGCCTTTGGTCGGCCTTTGTTCACTCCGCGGTCTTTGTTTGCAGCTTTTCCTTTTTTGCATCGAGCATTAAATTATTCCAAAACGATATCAATAAAAACGACTTCACATCCGCCACTAGTTCTGCATCAATTAGTATACATCCATCTATTTATACTCGTACTTAAAGTAGTACGTGAGAGCGATGTGTCCTCGTCATGACTGTTGCAAACGTGCATGCAGTAGCAACTGCATGAAGTCAGAAGCTTGCCGATATACTGCGACCACGACCGCAGCATCAGGGTTCTCGACCCTCAGCAGATTGGGCACCATGACAATTGCTGCGATACATAAAAGAAGGTTATGCAGGCTGACCCCAATGTGGTAAGACTACAGATTGAAAAGAGACGAACCCATGCTCTTAGCGGTCATCTTGTTCTCATGCTCGTGCTTCACGACTTCATTTAGCAGATCTAGCAGCCACAGCACAACGCTTTGATGCAGCGGGGGTAAAGCCGTCAGAGACTGCAACACAACCTCTGGCTCGGGGTCCTATAGACAAAAAACACATACACACAATTAGTCACACCATCGTTCATATCTAGCTTGTATTCTATAGCAGTTCTTTTCCTACCACAAGTTGGCAAGTGAGAGCAATCTGCTGTTCCGGGAGCATGTTGAACAAACTGATTGGAAGCTCTCGAAACCAACCCTGTCCGCAGGCAAAAGAAGAAGAATGAGAAGCCAAGATAGAGCTATACAGTCTATCAGTGATGTCAAACCTTGATGAGCGAAGCCATGATGTGAACATCGGAGCAGTCCTCAAACGATCCGTCATTGATAGCAGCCTTGATCGCGTTGTATTCTTCCTTGTCTGGTGCCAGGCGAAACACCCCTTCCGTTCGAGCTCCGTTGTGTGCTAGAAAGCAGGTCTTCATCATTTCCAGCACAGCCGGTAGCTTGGCTTCATACCCTTTCACGTCGCGCTTGGGAACTTTTTCGAGTGGCAACCCGAACTGATGGTTTAGTGTTCGCCATGCGTCTGGCAGCCCTTCGTAGCGCGCATGCTTTACATCATAGGTGATGTGGATCTCCCCTTGTGTCTTGTAAGGACGACTGATCCAGTCTCCACTCAAACGCTTAGTATACTGCGACTCCATGTCCATGATGCTGCCAGCCTCGAGAAGGACGACAGGCGAGGTAGGGACTTCGTTTACATCTTCATCTACTTGGTTGTTGCCTCCTTCACATGCCAATGAAGAGTGGTCCTCCGGTCCTAGGAATGCGTTCGGATTCTTCGATTTCTTGGACGTGGCTTCAGCTTCTTGTTGCTGCTGCTCCTGCGACGAAGTGGCCTCATCCTGGTGCTTTGGATAGATTGTAAGTTGTTTAGCTCTTTGTTGGGAGCAGGAGGATGGCGGAGGCGTCGTTTCTGGCTGGACGTGCGATGTGCGTGACGGGAGATGGCTGCTGTGTAAGCCGAAGCCCTGCCACGCCATGACAAGCTACAACAAAGTCAGTCGAGCGATTCAACTCTCACATTGTGAAAGCATAAACGACGTACGCCTTGTAGATCAACCTTAGCACGTATCAATTTCCTGACGACCTTCAAAACACCTGAACAGATAGACACACGGTGTTATTAGAAAGGAGCCCAGGTCTCAGTGAATGCGCAGTCGTATCTCCGACCTGGATTGGTGAGGACATGATCTACGATACGTGAGCACTCCGTAGCTTCAGTCGCGGAACGAAACTGAAATCCGTAGGTGCAGCCGTCACCACCTGTAAGTCGACGAAAGGTCCTATTATCGCAAGCATTTTGCCACCAGCGGCAACTGATATCGAGAATGTCATTCACGACAACTGCGCCAGACTCCAGAATCCACACCACGATACGGAAGCGCGCGTCGGCATCGATTTCAGCGCATATGTGGATCTGCGCCCACGCACCGTACGATACCGGCTCCCAGACGCACGGGGACTGAATTCTACTGCTGCGAGTCGCTTCAACAATAGGCGCGGCAGTTTCTGGACTGGGCTCAGGTCGATATCGATGCACAGCAGCAACGGTCGAATACAACACCGCCTCACTACACATGAACGATGATGTGAGTGAGGCCAAGTGCAGACACACGCAGTAAGGCGCAGATCAGGAAGTACCTCGTGTCTGCAGAGCTGTCTCTTGCTGCACCGAGACGCAGGCAGAGTCTGTGGGCACCATTGATTCATGGACGCCGATTTCAGTAGACGAAACGTCTTCTAATCCGGGCGTTAATCCAGGCGTTGGGATGCAACTTCATGATGCCGCTAGTCGTTGCTGAACACACACGAACGAGGAACGTTCCGGGATAAGGAGCAAGCAAGCTATAACATTGCTATCCATTGGGTCTATATGGGTGCAGTTCCTACCGACACTCAAGTCGCCGTTGCTAAGACTCGTCCTCGTCTTCTTCCGTCTTCTCCCGAGCTTCAATCTCGCTCAGCATGAGTTGGTACTTGGTCACCACGCGCTGCAACGCGCGATTCGCTGCGATTGTGGGCAGGATGTGTAACTTCAACACGTCCCGTTTTACGGCGTCCTGGTAACCGCGCTAGAGTTAATTGTCGGCGATTTGGCCGTTGCAAATGAAAATACAGAGCCACGTACCAGGACCATCGGCTCCCACTCGCTGCCTTCATCCGAGTTGGGGTTCTTGCCATCCGTTGCAATCAGAGACGACGGCCTACGGAACACAACACTTCGGGCTTAGTATCACCAGGAAGATCCCTGTATCAGCCACGTTAGCAACACTTACGCGTGGAAGGGGCCCATCATTTCAGCGCAGAGGTCGTCCAGGCGAGTTACATCCTCGTCATGCGTGAGGAACCTCGCATACGCCTGTATCCTGTGGTGAATCCGATTTTCCGAACGTATCAGCAATTTGTTTTTAATCACCTTTGCAGAGCCTGAACGTACCAATAGCGATATTCGGCGGAACTTTTCAGGACGATTGCAGCGGCGACTTGGTGTTCGAGGTGCGAGCGTGTCACGTTGCGCTGCATCAGTGGGTCCGACATACCTGAAAGCATTGCCGAAGCGATTCCTCTCTGTGTCCGACCGTAGCCAGATGCGTTTTGGAGCCGTCGCAGTGGCCCGATCTGCCGTCCATAATGCAAGTTGTAGGAGTTAGTCACGAGGTACCTGGTCAGTCGGAGCAAATATTAAAACGCGTACGTACAGGAACACTTTTTACTGTGACTGCATCTGTGGGCAGAGCAGACGCAAAGTCCGAGAACACGAAGCTATCGTCCGCCACTCGCATCCTACAGCAGGTTAAAAATACCAGAACATGAAAGAATCACGATCAGCTTCCGGTAGTAAAAATCTCGCTCGTAAGGCCCGTACCATGATGACATCCCGGTGTCGAATGTATATGAGAGCAAGCTGGAGTTGCCTTTAGTATCCGCGTTGGACTCTGCAAACGTGATGAGCGGCAATCCTTTTGTTGTCACCTGGCACCGGAGAAGTGTCAACTTCCGATGGTCTTCTGGCGTGATCTACAGACACAGCTCACGCACACGATACAAGTCAGATATAAGCGCTATCCCCATGCAATTGGAGAAAGCTAACTCACATTTGTGATCGCCTCGATTGAGCTTGAGAGCACGAGCTTGCGCTCCGCTAGATTCCAGATTTTGAGATCACCTGTTGCCAGGATTACCAACAGATAGGGCGACTCACTCGCACTGCACTCCATTATTGAGATGGCACTGCCCAAAGCTGGTAGTGGCGAGCATTAGTTTTTGATCGATCACAAGCAAAAGCTGGCATACGCACCAATAGAAGGAAACAGTCGTCGTCCGCTGTTGTTGAGAACGAGAAGGTCACCGTTGCGTACACCGATTGCACAATAGCTCGCGTTTCCCACTGCGCACACGACTCGGCCAAGAATGCGGTCGATCCACTTGACTTCGCTTCCCTCGAAGCATTTTATAGTTGAGTAAACTGGGCCTAACTCTGTATAGCATCCCAAGAATCAACGTCAGCGATCATTCGTTTACAGCAGAAAGCTACAACGCACCTATGATTTCTTCTGGCTGAGGATTCTTCAGGTTGTGAACAGTAACTTCCACCACCGCTTTTGAAGATATCAAGCCACTTCCTGTTCTGTCATTGTTTGCAGGATTGGATTCGGTGCTTGTCTCGATTTCTACGGAGAATTGCAGTCTGAAAGGGAACTCAGGGAGCAGCTGACCTCCTCTAGCCACGCCAGCACTACTGCAAAGCATAATGCGCACAAGTTAGTATCAGTATCCCCTAGAATTTTATACAGCATTCAGCAAACCTTTCATTCAGTAGCTTCGGAGGCCGCGCAACAACTTCCCTCGACTTTGCAACCACAGTGGTAGTGTGGATTGGAGGGCGCTCACTTTCTCGCTTTCTCTTCAGAGAATTTCCGTCGACTCCGTTTTTCTTCACTTCCATTTTCGTCGGTTTAGATTGTATATCGGTTGTCTTCGACGCAACAGACTTTTCCTTTTCCTTGTGGGTGGGTCCTGTCGTTTCGCTAGGACTCAGCTCAGAGCTCGCCTGGAGCTTTGCAGAATTGTTCGTGTCGGGGACAACGCTAACCTCCTTCCCACTTGTTGACGCCATGCGAGAATCCAAGAGTGTAACGTCCGACGCTGTCGGTGACGCGATTGTCGGGCCCAAGATATTGCGGATATTGTTATGTGATGAAGCTGGGTTGTTGGCTGAAGACTGCGCGTCAGTTTGAAGAAGCACCGGAGCGATCCGCTTTTTATCGCTCGTGCTGGTTCCAGCCGGTGGTTTGTTTTGCGGTGCACTCGATGCCTGCGTGCCAAGTTTCTTCTTCTTCTTTGGAATGAGCGTGTTTGTTGTGTGGGTCAACACCGGTGCAGCGTTTGTACCAGCAGTCCGACTGACAGCCAACCGTGGCGACGTCGTCGATTTTTCTTCTAGCTAGACACAGCACAATACTCGATTCAATGAGCAACCTCGTCCCACATCAACCGCCCCAAGTTTGAACGTACCTGAAGTTGGATAGGATTCTCCACCAGAGTCGATGCAAGCGTAATGCCGGCTCGGGATCCATACTTTATGCCAAACACAGTAGAAGGTAGGAAAATAATATTAGGCTCCACATGATACAATATCCGGGAATCGAGAAACATACCTTTGCCTGAAGGAGCTTACTCTGCTGCACATCGGAGATCGGGGTACCAATCTCGTCGCCTGCGAACTGAAAGCAGCAGATAGATCCATCGAGCGAGCACGCGAGGAGAAGTGACTGGGAGCTAGACCACGTCAGGTCGGTGACTGACGAGTCAAAGCAATCCTTGATCACAGCCAGTGGACGTGCTAGATGTGCCAGCCAGATGCTTACAGTCGCGTCTTCGCCGCCCACAGCGCAGCACGCAAATTCCTTCTCCGGATCTGCCTTTGTTACTGCAGAGCAAAACAAAAAAACAAAAATGATTAGCACGTGATGGTAAGGATATCCTCGTGGCATTTGAGCAACGCACCGAGTAGTTTGGGATTAAATCGCGCACTGGTCACAACGCCCTGATGACCCACAAACTTGAGGTCGTTTGTCCAGGATCCACGGTTAAGCAGAGACGCGATGTTTTTCTTGGAACTGAAGGCGTGCGTAGCACAGAGGACCGAACCATCAGGAGACCACGAAAGCCGACGAAAGTGCGATGTGGAAGCACATCCCTCGAACGGTTCCGTCACAACGTCGGACTGCTGCCAGTCGGCCACCTTCCACATCCGCACCGTCTTGTCCTCTCCAGCACTCGAAAGATACTACAGCAAGAGTCGGTCAGAACCTCTACACCATTCACCCGTCACATCCACACAGCGACACACCTTGCCAACAGGATCCCAAGCAACGCCCTTGACCCATCCATTGTGTCCCGTAAGCGTCTGTAGTGGCTGCGTCATGACTTCACTCAATGTGCCCACGCCCACATCCCAGATCAAAATGGTATTGTCAATGCTGCAGGTTGCCAACATGCGATCGTCGGGTGACCACGCCACGTCTGCCACATCTGAAGCACAAGAGAGAACAATTGCCAGCATCAGCACCATATCCAAACAGCCTCTAAGCTTACATGTAGAACCCAGAGCCTCGTCTCACCCATCGTGTGTCTCTCGAGCGTCGAGCAGCGCACCCAGTTCTGCTTGTTGGGCCTTGCGTTGGAGCCGAAGGGGACGGGGGCAGGAGCACCAGCCTGGAGCTCGTAAAGCAGCACCAGCTGGTCATCTGAGCCTGAGGCTAAGTAGCGACCGTGGCCTGCCCAGCGCACGCAGTTGACGGCCTGTTGGTGGTTTGCTAGCGTCGCCAAGAGCTCAAAAGTGGCAATTCCTTCCTCCGGTGGCGTCTGTAGCGACCAGACCTTTACTGTGTTGTCTCCGCCCGCTGTTGCGAAAAGCTGCAGCGTCGGGTGCGCGTCCACGCCATAGATGGCGCATACTGTGCACCATTAGGTTTCAACAGGTCAGAACGCAGCAACAAGGGCGAGTAAAAGCACCGCGAGCACGGCATCAGTTAGGATAGTGTCTTGATAATATATAGAACACGTACCGGTGCCCGACGAATTCTCGTGCTTGACGTCCTCGGGCTTCTCCAGAAGCATGTCCGGCGCGCTCCTCTGGATGTGGACGATGCGGTTTTGAACTTTACCTGTTGTATGGCATGTATGTGATTTGACGGGTAGTCTAATTGTAGCCATGTGTCGATAACAAGTGTCACCAGTTGTTGAAGTGCGATGCAGACGTACCTTACTGCGGTTATCTGCCTGCTGCTGTCGTGGGCGAACTCGGTGGTGGCAATCACGCGGAACGAGCGTGGCGCGTTAAAGCTGCTGTACTGGGCCACGCAAGGCCAGCGCTGGGTGGGGCAATGGAACATTCAGAACGACCACAGCGATCCGTGCCTCGACAACGTTCGTAAAATCTATGTGTGCCTCCGCAGTTAATTTTTGCTCTTACGACCTTAATGATCTAGTGGTACGGCATCATCTGTGACCGCAACGACCGAATCCGGGTCATGTAAGTCGACTTATTCAGTACCAGTCCCTTCGAAGACTTACTTTTTGCTCCCTGCTGCAGTCGCCTCGCGAATAATAATCTCGTAGGCGTCCTGCCGCCGGAATTTCCTCGCGAGGACCTCAGTGGCCTGCGAGAGCTGTGAGTATGTTTGCGCATTGTGAAGAATGTCTAGCTAACTGTATTGGGTATTGCTTGCAGAGACTTAAGCTCCAACTTCTTGACTGGTTACGTGCCCCACACGCTGTCTCGACTCGGTGCACTGCGCACGCTGCGCCTCGATCGTAACCACTTTGTGGGAACCATTCCAGCATCATTAGCACAGCTGACCAAACTCGAATTCCTGTGAGTATCCTGACAGTCCCACAATTGATGCATTATTTGCTGACCATCGGGGGATTGCAGGGAATTGCAAGAAAACAATTTTGCCTCACTCAACTCAAACGGAGTTGTCCTGCCTGAAGAAGTCCAAAAGCTCACAGAACGTCAACATTGCCACGTCATTTCATGAACAGAAAATAATTACGGCGATAGATGAAGCAAAAGAAGTTCATTTTTTAACCCGAAAAGCCAACGTTGCGCAAAATTTACAGCTTGCAAGCTCAATCATCATCGTCGTCATCGCTGCGGTGGTGATGGTGGTGGCGAAGGATTCGTGGATTGAAATCCTTATCTTGCATTGGTATCAAAGAGGCACTAGTCTCGTAGGTTTGTTCCGGAGTACGCAATCCAGTTTTATCACGTCCGCAGCAAGCCGTGGTGTCACCAAAGGCGATAATAGATCCAATCGCGCTGGTGATGGCGATCATCTGGAGAAAGTGCATTGTTTTCAGCAGGCGCGACAATTCGGAAATGGTATAACAATGCAAGAACTCAACTTGTATTTGAATTCATAATAGGCAAAAGCTGTCAGCGAATTTCGGAGAAACTTTCACGCATTTTACGTTAGCAGTCATCGTCGTCGTCGTCGTCGTCGTCGTCATCGTCACCTCCGAGGAATCTCAGGGCTTGATTCAAAGTCACACCGCTACTTTCATGGCTAACTGCCGCACGAACTGCAGGGAATCGCTCTCCATGTGCTCCAACAGCTTGCAGCGCGATTACAGCAGCTATGATCCATGTATATCGCATCAGGAAGTGATGAGGTGTCCAAAGTGAAGGAGAATTAAGAATGTGCAATAGCGAAGGTATGTCTGCAGAGGCAGCAGATATTTCCTCAGGTTCGCCTGGAAACCCGTACAATGCATTATCTCTTCTTTATCTTTGATTTATGTCAGTCCTTAAATTTAACATTTTTCACAGTGATGGAAGGTGACAGAAAGCAAGACATCGGCGTCATAGAACCTCCACAGACCCACGCGAGGTACCTGCAGCATCTTGATTCGAATAGGCGTGTAGACAACCGTCATCGGACAATTTGGAGGCACCGAGCATGCGTACAGTTGAGAACGGATCCATGATGAGGTCCAAGAGACCTGCCGCCAACTCGGCACGGGGCTCCAATTTGAACACCCGACCGGTTGAATTGAAGTGGAATCGCGATACGAACGGGAAGTCGTAGGTCTTGCCGACGAGACGTTGCACCATCTCTTCATCGACAAGAAGCGGCTGGAAGAAATGTTTAATGGTGTCACGTGAGATCCGCAAGGTGCTACGTCCAATGCATTGGGCAGGATACACGTCTGGATCGTCGCTCTCCAGTGGCTGGATCTGCTCGCAATACAGCGTGATCTCCGCGTGATAGCGCGAATAGTTGCACCACTGCACGAGGAACGTGTCCAGGTCGCGGAATGCTGGAGACTGAACGTCCGGCAGCATCATGCTTCGCAGCAGTGCCTCAACCTCCCAAGCGTTGCTACGGGTTGGGTCGTATCCGTGCGAGAAGCTGCGGTAGTACGCGTGTACTTTGTGCGCTACGAGCTGCATGGCATTCGCCCGACGCGCGAGGTGCAGCGCTGAAAGCAGTGCCTGCCGTCTCTCTAGCGCCAGAACCTGCTGGCGCATGCGCTGCATCTCCTGCCCCGCCAAGATTTCGCGCCGGTGCTGGGTCTGGTTCGGAGCGGGCTTCGAGCTCTGCACGCGTCGGAAATGAGGGTTCGCTGGACCCAACTTGCCCAGCATGCGGCAATTCTTAGACACTCGTCGGACGCGTCGCCGGCGTTGGCGTACAGCGAGCGCTTCGGCTTGCACAGTCGCCTGGGCCACCGCTAGCTCTAGCTCCGTGATGTGTTGCGGGCAGTGATGCACAGAACTTGAATTCGAGATAACCAGCGCCATGGCGGAAGCGTCGTTATCGACAAATTTATCAGGCCATTCTTCACGCACCGCTTCTGACTCGGCACCACAAATTGTCCATCGGGTTTGGCTGCGTTTGTTGAGACTTGACAGCATGGCGGTAGCTTCGAAAGTGATCGGAGAAGCGCCCGCATCGAACTATTTTCGCTTCGCTGACACGTTGCCGCTGATGGCAAACGAGTCTTTTTAACGACTGACCACTGAAACGACCACCTTTTCGAAATACCTCACGGCGCCCCCCCCCCCACGATAGAACTAAGCGATGAATGAGGAGGCAGCAGCGCTGAAATGCTCAACGCACTCTTCCTCCTTTTTTTCTGCGCGGCCTGGTCGTCGTCGCCTACGCGCATCTTTCGCGAAGACAGATGAGCGCCAGCACGAAATAAAGGCAGAGTGGCGGAGCGTGTCGCTGGTTGCAGTGTGTCGCGCATGTAACTGCGTCCGTCACGTTCACCAGGACGAACCGTTGGTGAGATTGGGAGCTCAATACTTGTTTGTGGGCAGTCGGTCAACGTACTTATTACAAGCCACTACTGCCCAACGGCTCCCACGAAGAAATAACATCGCTCCCATTTGACTGGCGATAGCTACAGTGAAACTTGAATTTCACGTCAAACCTCAAATTTCGCCCGGGGCCAGTCATCTTTGCATTTGACAGGCATCAATTCTGCCCATGAGCGAGTTGTACAAGGAGGCGGCGGCGCTGCTGCACAAGCTAGAGCAGCGTCAGGGCGGGCTCAAGAGCCTGGCGTATGCTGAGTCCACAGTGCACAAGCGCAGCTCGTTCGCGCTGGTCTGTGAGACGCTGCGCTACAAGCCGCTGCTGCGAGAGCTGCTGGCCGCCGTGCCCGAGTGCCACAAGGCACTTAAGACGGCCAAGAACACCAAGGAGCCGCCCGCGCTCGTGTTTGTGGCACTATACGACCTGCTGTTCGGTCGCCAGAAGATCCAGGGCGGTGGATACGTCAAGAAGGCGCTTATGCAGCACCAGACGAGCTTTCGCGCGGCGCTGGCGAGACTCAAGATTAAGCGCAAGGTGGCGTCCAATGAGGCGCTGCTGCCGCCCGAGAACCGCCAACAGCACCTCGCACTTCCTCGCTATGCGCGTGTCAATACGCTACTGGCCTCACCTGAGGAGGCTGAGGCCTTTACGCACGAGTACGACGCCAAGCAGGACCGGGACGTGCGCGACCTACTCGTACTGCCGTCGGGCACAGAGCTACACGAACATGAGATGGTCAAGAGTGGGAAGCTCGTGCTACAGGACAAGGCCAGTTGCTTCCCGGCCTTTGTGCTACACGGAGAGCATGCGGACGCTGAGGACATGGAGGGCGACGTGATCGACGCGTGCGCTGCGCCTGGCAACAAGACCAGCCATCTGGCGATGCTGCTGCAGCAACAAGACGGCGACGGAGAGGACGACATTATCCCCAAGCGACGAGTGTTTGCATTCGATCGATCACCCAAGCGACTGGAGCTACTGAAGCGCCGTATGAAACTTGCAGGGGCTGCGACTAGGGTGCAGGCTGAGCTTCAGAGCTTCCTGGAGGTTCCTGTGGACGGCGAGATGTACCGCAACGTGCGCAGCATCTTACTGGACCCGTCTTGCTCTGGATCGGGTATGACGAACCGTCTGGATCACTTGCTGGACATTGCAAGTTCGCGTGACACGGTGCTGGAGCCCGACCATGGTGCAGAATACGAGGAAGACACAGCTAAGCGTCTGCAATCGCTCGCAGACTTCCAGCTGGAGGCGCTGCGCAAAGCCTTTTCCTTCCCGCAGGTGGAGCGTGTCGTGTACTCGACCTGCTCCATTTTCCAGAAGGAGGACGAGGAGGTCGTCGCTGCAGCTTTAAAATCAGAGGAGAACATTTGTGCGGCGCGTCCATTTGTACTGAAGCCCGCCCTTACGTCGTGGCCACGCCGTGGACTTGAGGTTGCAGGTCTGTCGGCTGAGCAGGCCAAGGCGCTTGTGCGTGCGAACGGTCTCGAGGACTCGACGAACGGATTCTTTGTAGCATATTTCGAACGAACCGATAGTGTTGATGGCACTGGAGAAGTGAACGAGAATGCCAAGAAGAAGACTACCGGTAGTGAGGCTCCCTCGCCAACTTTTTCAAAGGAAGACACGGCAGAAACCGATTCTTCACAGACGGGTAAAAGGCGCAAGGCCTTGTCTGACGCTCAAAAGGAGAATCGCAAGCGGCGGAAACGCGAGAAGCGCAAAAAGAACGGCAAGGAAAAGTCAAGCAAGACAAGCAAAGAGGACGAAGAAGAGTAAGAACACTTTGTGCTCCTATAGATTTTACGCATTGTGTGCTCCGCTTGTACAAAAATCTTTTGACAGCTTGTGTCACCCCAAGGCCAAAGTATCGAGGCTGCTTTGCTGCCCATAGTGGTGCATATCAAAGATCAGCGGAAGCAGCCGGATGAGGAGTTTGCACCGAAAGTCCGCGCTAAAGATGCCGAACTTGCTGAGCTCAGAGCTGACGAGATACCCGCTTAAATCGTCAGTGAAAGCCGTTTGAGCACGGGTCAATTGTAGTGGCCATGGAGGGATTCACTGTGGGGATGAAGCTACCTGTGAAAATTTAGCCGTGGCGTGCAGACGAATATCCCATATTCGCCAGGATATGACCGCACGAATGGTGCAAGCATTGCTCAAAGATGCGGGAGCTCAAAAACTTGGTGAAGTTGTTGTTGCTTCAGATGCATGATTTCACACAGCTGATGACCACTTTCCATCGACTCCAGGGCTTGAAGCCGCCGCTGAAAGTATTCTGGCGCTTGCGCACCCTTCTGTCGTTCAATTTGCGCTAGCTTGCTGTTGCTTTGAGATACAACGAGGTCATACTGGCGTCGAGCATCAGGTACTAGCCTAGTCTTTGCGTGTAATCGGCGATCATTCGATGCCATTTTCTCCTGTTTCTCTCGCAGCCACTCCACACGCGCACCATCTTCTTTTCGGAAGTCTCCTGTGACAGCAGCCATGGCCAATTCCAGCTCCTGCAAATAGTTCAGGCCACCAGTACGCTGCAATATACGCACTTGCCACCGAGCACATGCTGAAAGGTGCACGATGGCATTCGCGACCACTCCACTATCACTGTGTTGACGTCTACGCGTTTTCTTGTCGGGGTAAGTTTTCTTGACCTTCAAAACTTCTGCAGATGGCTCTGAAGACACACGCACCCCCACCCCACGCTTGAGACTTTTGTCGTACACGAGCGCAAAGTCGCTCAGGACAAGGTATACTGTTGAGCAATTCACCATGGCGTCGTTGACATCTTGCTCGTTGTCTAAGCCGTCAATACGGACATTTGCAGTCTTCCCACCTACATGTACTTGCTCGTGTTTGCGAGGGCTGTACCGCACAAATCGCCAGCGAGCCAAGCGCATGATGCCTTCGTTGGTTTCCATTGCATATTCGCGTGTAGCCGCATCATCTCCGTAGTAATCTCTTGAAGGGGTCAAAGCTTTCATGGCCACTAGACGAAATCGCTGTTGTCCGCGCAGCCGGCGATCTTTGTCCGTGGCTGCCATTCCAGCATGCGTAATTCCTTTTTGTGTCGATGTTGATGATTCTAGAAGAGGAGCTGAGTTAGACTCACCCTCATCTAGCCAACCCGGACAGCCTAGATAGTAGCTTGTGTCACTGAGTAGCGAGGCTACATCGCCGTCGCCACCACCATCATCTGTCGGATCCGAGTCCTCCCCACTTCCAGAATTGGCATGAAGACGACGAGGATCAAACATGCGAGGTGCTAGAACTGTAGGGTCAACACGGAGCCAGAAATCGTCTGTGGCTGTGACTTCGTCGTAGCGCGATGGGTTTCGGAAGTCCACCTGAGTAGCGACATCATTAGCAACTCAACTTTAACATACTCAACGAATTCAAACGGCAACGCACAATGGTGAATGTCATGTGAGGTCCAGCGGAGCTATCTTGAGCGGGATGACAGCGGCCGTCGGGTCCAATAGCGAGGGGCAAGTCGGAACTCGATGATAGCAGACAGATTCGATCACCAAAATGGATTGGTGTCTTGGTAGATGTGTTGCCTTCCTGCAGGCCGGCACTCCTAAATTGTACCAAAGGGAGAATGTTAGCTCGAACGGCAAATAGAGGGGTAAAGTGCAGAAACTCACGGGTGGACTCGTTTCTGCTTGGTGGCGCTCGCATCATCGCTCTTGAATTGCAAGAAGGCCAAGTGCGCATTCTTTATATCCCCGTAAGCAGGAGGCGGGGGCGGGGCCAGCGTCTTGGCCTGCTCAAAAGCACGTCCTCCCCGAAGCAGTGCCATCGCTCGCAGCAGTTTTCCTCGCAGCGACTCTCGCACCGCCGGAGCTTCCTCCTCGTTCTCCATTTCCTTTAGCGCGGCGGCACAAACTGTAGCCAATTTCTTCAGCAGATCGTCCCTTGGAACGAGCGCAGCGCGGCGGTTTTGCAGGTGCATGGTCTCCTCTCTGTAGATTTTGTTGGCCATGAAGTTCCGGTACTGCTCAAAGGAGGTCGTAGCATCGGGGAGCTGCACAACGTCTTTAGCAATCCTCGGCAGAGCACCGCGTCGTCGCCGATCTTTGGTGTTCCCTTCGTCTGCTACTTGTGCATGTAGAATATTGCGAGGACGGCATCTCGGTGCTATTGCTAGTGAAGGGGCTGGAGGCAGCAACGGCAGTGAAGTTGATGAACTCAGCTGAGGCAGAGCATGCAGCTGCTGTTGGTGCAGAACGTGGAGAAGACTACTGCCCGCTCGCACCTGCATGACGCGCTCGCGGCTGCGTTCCA
Organism: Phytophthora cactorum; assembly: GCA_016864655.1. NCBI lineage: Eukaryota > Oomycota > Peronosporomycetes > Peronosporales > Peronosporaceae > Phytophthora > Phytophthora cactorum. The sequence continues at coordinate 62,014 of NHQK01000110.1, forward strand.
CGAGGTCATGAAGGAGCTCACCCTGCACCATGATGTTAGTAATTACAACTACTTCAAGGTCGAGGACGTGATTACCATTAAGTGCGAATTTATGAAATCATTTTAAGAATATAATTGAAAATTTAAATCGATTGACACAGACTTTAGAGAACGAGTAGACCGCCGCCGGCTCAGTTGCGATCTTCCGGCGGATGCTTCAAGGCGACACCTAGCCATAGAATATACTGGAGCTACGATTCGTTACTCTCTTACTTGCATGCATCCACCCATCGTCTGCTATCTCCGCGGCGCGTACGGCCCGAAATTACTTACACCGAACCTTCCACGACGCTCGTTTTCTTCTCCTCCTCGGCGTTCTCCTCCGTGAGTGCCGTCACGCCAGCCTCGACGTCCTCGTCACTCTCCGAGTCGCTATCCGACTCCGACTCGGCGTCTTCGTCCACCTCGGCATCAGCCTCAGCGTCGGCGACAGCATCCTCCGCCAAAACGGACTTCTCGGACGCACGCTTGCGGCTCTTGGCGATGGCCACACCGGCGATACCGACAATACCCACAGCGGCGCCGATCATGCCGCCGAGGACAGCGGGCTTGCTGCCGTTCTCCTCGATCCACTCTTTGGCCTCAGCAGCGTAGGACACTGTCTCCTCCTTGGTCTCAGTGGCGGCCGTCTCCTCCTTCTTCTGCTCCTCCTTGGGAGCCTCCTCCTTCTTCTGCTTGGGCTGAGTCTCGCTCTTGGCGTGCTTCTTGGCGCCCTTGATGATGTCCAAATTCACGTTGCCGTTGTGCACACGCAGGTGAATGGACTTGGCGCCCTCGGGCACGTCGATGATCTCGTCCACGACCTCGTCGTCCTCGAACTCGAGATCCTGGCTGTAGTCCTCGTCGTCCTCTAGCTCCACGTCCACAGAGCCGTCCGTGAACACGATATCCGTGTCCATCTGGCCGCTCGCGTCCAGACTGGCGTCGGCGGAAAAGTCCAGATCACCCGAGGACGACAGGTCTAGCGTCTGGTCACCCTCTCCACTGTAGTCCAGACCCTCACCGTCGTCCAGGTCCACGTCCACGTCAGCCGGGCCGTCCAGGTCCAAGTCCAGGTCCTGCGAGCTCGAGATGTCCAGCTCCTCCGAGCCCTGCAGCTTTACGTCGGCCGAGTCGGAGCCGTCCAGGTCGTACGAGTCGTACGAGTCGTAGGAGTCGGACGAGTCGTAGGAGTCGGACGAGCCGCTGTCCTCCTGCTGCACGGGAGCGCCCTTGGGCTGCTTCACCACCTTGGGTGCGTACTGGGTCGTGTGGTGAATTCCCGCCAGCCCGCGGCGCGGGTGCGTGCGCAGCGCCGAGCTCTGCGCCACCTCCGAGGCGGCGAACGTCGACACGCACAGCGCCAGCGCCAGCGTCTTCTTCACAGACAGCACCATGATCTTTAGTAGCTGATAACCAACGCGACGGATAGCACGCAATTCCTGTAGTGAGGCGCCGCTTTGGGCTTGCCAGACGAAGAAAAATCAGGTCACGATGAACCCACGGGTTTCTGCAGAAGTCACTTGTCAACTGTAAGGATCGGATTGGACAGGGGAAAGGAACAGTTTCCAATTTGCGTTTTAGCATCCGTAGACGAATCGAGTACTTACAGGACACCATTTATGACAGGTATTTTGATCGCTTTATAATCTTGCAGACGCGCTCACAAATCCTTGATATTTTGAAGGGTATAGATTCTGAAGTCCGGTCTCCCGGATCTGGTACTTTCTCGACCACCCAGTTCATCCAAATCAGCGAAAAGGTTCAACCCGCAACAAAGATATCACGACTCTCTTTGGCTGCGAAGAAGGTTGTACATGTACTGTACACTGTATGCTACAATTTGTAGCCTACATTTATCTATAAATGCCTATACCTTTGCCGTCGGCATGGATTCTTGGCTGTATGCGACTCGTGCAGGCCAAGCTTGAATATTGCTGACCGCGGATGCCAGCCGCAACAACATTGCTGATTCAGCAAAGCCTGGGATGGCAGGTGCTGCGTGGCCTTGTTTTCGTCGAAAACTTTTCGATGCCTGCGTGAAGGCCACCACTTCTACTTGATCTTACTATTACCGTTCGAGCTCACGGAGCACTTGATAAGATCCGATGAATCAGCGCCGCTCACAACGATCATCCCTTCAAGGACGCCAAGGGCCAAGAACTTGCTGTGCCTCATCCATGAGCAGGATAGTACGAGTAAATTGGCGTTGCCAATAACATTTGGGTCGGATTCACCCACCCTAGTAATGTGTTACCTGTTGGCATCAACTTAAAAAGACTATTCACGTAAGCGCTGCCTGTCATAGCTCGGAAAAAATAATTACAATATAATAATTTTAGCATTATATTGACGGAGTTACGGATTATTGGGAAGTACAGATTCCCGTAAAATATGCAATTGGCCCCGTAATAAGTATATTGAGTTTTTATCCCACCGTAAAAAGCGATGAACACGAGCTGGTGGACTACAAAGCCCAGATCAAACGACTGGCTCGAGTGAGCGCGACCAAACTCCTCGCACGGTCATCTCAACATGCTCATTCTTGATTTCGACAAGTGCTATGTCCAACTCCCGCGCTATCTCAAGCTTCTTCTTCACAGACTCTGGCGACGGTCAGTTCTCCTGCAAGCAGTGCGGCAAGGTTCGCAAGCAGACGCCTGGAACGGGCTACACCAACCTCATCAGCCACCTCGCGGCGAAGTGCCCCGGCTACACCGAGACGTACGACGAGAGCCAGCGAACTCACGGGCAGTCTCTTGAAGCTCATGGCTTCGTGGACCAGCGCACGATGGAGATCTTCAAGTGGATGGAGTGGATCGTTGCCCGGAACCATGCGCTGAGTGAGGTGGACGACCTGCTGACCCGCTCGCTGGCTGCGGTGAAACCCATCTCGTCGAAGACGTTGATGCGGTACATGCGCCACGTGGCTGCCAAGGTTGGGGCGAGAATCGCGGTGGACATGAACGGCCAATTTGGACTCATGTTTGACGGGTGGACGTCTGGTACGACGCCATTCGTCGCTATCTACGGCATCTTTACTAAAGATGGAATACTTAGCCAAGTACTGCTCTCCATCTCACCGGCGGAGTATGGCCAAAGTGCCGAGGCGTACCTCGAAATGATTGATGCAGTCCTTGAGATCTACAACAAGGACAGCGCAATGATCATGTTCATCGTTGCGGACAACTGCGCGACGAACCAAGCCATTGTGACTCGGCTGGGGGTTCCTCTCATTGGTTGCGCTAGCCATCGCTTCAACCTTGCGGTCTGCCGATACCTCGAAGACTACAAGCCGCTCATTGATCAGGTGCAGACGCTCTGCATTCATCTGCGTTACCCCAACAACGCAGCGGAGCTCGCCCGCCACACGCACTACAAGCCGCTGAAATCCAACGCCACTCGGTGGTCGTCGACTTACCAGATGTTGGCTCGCTACGTGAAGATCCGTGACGCTATTAAGATGGTTGCAGCTGTGGAAGACCTGCTTCCCCGGGCCAGCATCCATCGCCAGGTTGTGCAGCTCGTCAACAAGCTCGAAGCTTTGGACAGCGTCTGTGTCAAACTTCAATCCAAGGAGAGAACGCTTGCTGATGTGAGACTCCTTTCGACGCTGTCATGGCGAAGTATCCAGCGACTTCTCATCATCTCAGCGCCTCTGCTCGGATTGTTCACTCGCCAGTGTTGAGAGCGCCGTCGTGAAACTGCTGTCGGACCGAGCGCTGACTGCTGAAGAAGAAGAGTCTGTTGCCCGCTTTGCTGTTACCGATTCGACATCAAACGAGGCCCCACGACGAGTGGACTTTGCGACTGAAACTCTGCGTCAGGCGAAGCGGCCTCGACACTCTTCTGGGATCAAGTATATTGATATTCTTCGAATGATACCGCCCACCAGCAACCGCTGTGAGCACCTCTTCTCCCAGTGCAAGTTGGTGCTGAGTCCTCTCCGTTCAAGTTTGCTGCCTGCGAACTTCGAGATGCTGGTGTTCCTACGCGCAAACCGCGAGCTTTGGAACTTCACCACTCTCTTGGGCTACGACGACACAGATGCACAGGTCGCAGAGTAGATCTCAGTCTGGCATGCTCCATCACGATAGCTGTTATAATTAATATAACAAAACCTTGAGCCCCATAAAAAGTATGAAAGGTTTATTGGTGTGCAGTCCAAAACCATATCCGCTGGTGGACTATCTATTGCCGTCACCGGCTCATTTGGATTGGCGGGGGACCCTAGCCAGGAACATAAGTCCTAGTGATAGCCACCAGCTTCTCAACAGGTGTGGGATTCGAATCCTCGCGTAGTGGATTGGTAGGGTCGTTCCCAACCCACTACACTGTTCTGACCCTAACAATTTAAAGCAAATTGTGCAATTATTATTATTGCAATCGATAGTATTGCAATCACGTATTATTTTGTTTTGGAAAACCAGTTCAATTTTATATTTTATTTTCGGACCTCTGCTGCCTGTTATTTAGTTGGTTACATACTTAAAACAAAGTCGCGCCTCCGGCAGATTTTAAGTAGCATAATGAAATGTACAAGCGTCAAGCTCTCGACATCGGTGTTTGATGGTGCTAATGTGGAAGTGGTAGTGTGAGATCTGCTTCTTTGACAGGGTATTGTGGTGTCTGTCGGGAATCGACCGTTGTTGTTCCCGCCATCTTGCGGTTGACAAGCAGGGATTGATATATGTAGTAGCCAGGGCATGGAAAATACAATCTTTAATTATACTGCAGCAACATTTTTCAGTAATAAGCATTATAATATCCAACTTTCAATAATAAATAATTCCGTACAAAAAATACAGTTGCTATTGCAACAAATATATTCTAATCTTGCTTTTTGTATGTGTTAAGTAAGGATTCTATTTTCTAACCAAAACGAGGCAATAATAATAATTTCCATACGGCCTAGCATAATAATAATTAAATAATACCCATGATATTGATATAAATTTTTTTTTCCCATGCCCTGGTAGTAGCCTCAAATACTTTTTTACTATTCACAATATTACTATTGGAATAGCTCTATGATATTAATACAAAACCCAATACATTTATTACATAGATACAGCTCGAGTTCAAAATAATGCTATATTAGTACTATTTTAAAGCATATTTGAGAATCCAGCCTATATTTTCCAACTTTAAAACCAAGGAATTCTGACGGAATTTCAAGTCTGGACGGCATGCAATGGATCGGCTAAGAGCATTTCAAAAATTCCAGCAATAGTGATATTAGAAGTCAAGAAATTCCGCACTGGTCAGACAAAAATGTAACAATAGCAATTGACGTTCGCTTTCAGCAAAAATTCCAGCATATTTGCTGGGGGTTTTATCGAAGTCGACAAATCAGTTCGTGAACGCGTCTTTGTTGGGAAATGGGTTGAATCCGGTGTGGAGGAAGTCGAAGTGTGCATAAATTGCTCTAAAAAACTGGCAATAATAGGCGATCGTAGGGGCATTTGCCAAAAAAACTACCAACACCGGTGGAGATGCTCTAAATCTGTTCTATGGAGACCGGCAGTATGACCCTCACTGCCTTGCGGCGCAGACATGCGCCGGGGGCAAAGAGAAAATCAGACATCTATTCTGAAAATGTCTGTGGGCACAGGAGGTCTGTCGAGTTTTGGAGGAGCACTGGACAGGGTGCTTGTTTTATTTGGGCCCTTCCCGAGACACGATCCAACGGCTTGCCCTTCAATCTTGTTCAACTCGGTCCGGACCCGATCGATACAATATGCGCCCTCGGCTTAATCACATCACACACATACCTCCTCCTCCTTGAAACCTGCAGCCATCCTGCAGACTGTGGTGCTGGAAATCCCACGTGAACTCTAGCTACTAGTATAACGGGGTTACACGCAAGTGGCTATACGTAGCCCCATGTAACCAAATGGCTACGTGTACCCACTTGTGTGTAACCCCGTTACATTCGCGGTCGTAAGTGCTTCAACAGAAGCTAGACGGAAGACAGCGAGTAGTAGAGTTTAAAAATGTAAACTTAAGCTTGTTGTTGTTGTGTGTTTTCTTCAAGACTTGGAAAGTTCACGACTGAGGCCTTACCTCTAGCTGCCGGCAGCGATCCCTTCGGCATGCCTTCCTACGTGCCGCACGCATCCTCGCTGTCCTTGGCGACACCCCACAGACAAGCCGGCCATCTTCTCGCGCCTTAGCGCCTCTTGAGCCCGCACCATCTCCGACTGGTGACTGCTCCTGGCGATGGCTACACTTGGTACTCTGTACCAGTCGGGAAGGGCAGCAGTGACGCCACTCGCTCAGCCTCGCCTTCTCCGTAGTGAGTCGTCCGCTCTGCTAGCCCTGTCAGTTGGCTATCCCAGCGCGACCGTGACAAAAATGGGTCTTGCCAAATTCGATGCCGCGGAAACAGCTTGCACAGCAGAACTGAGTCTTGTAGAAACAGAATTCGGAGGTCGTGTAGCAACCCGATAAACCCGCTTGCAGCAATCTCTCTGTTACCGGGTTTTTGAAGCCCAACTTCAGCTAGATTCAAAACAGGAAATACCATTTTTTGCAATGTAGCGTCCAGAGTGATTGCCGCGCGAGCTAACCAATAGCCTCCTCCCTTGGTTGGGGATCCTGAATACTTTTTGAGGCAACGCGGTAAGTTAACAATGTTCCATACGTTCACTATGCCACCTACCATCGCGTCTTATCTTATTCTCGTCTGCGCCTTGCAATTCAGCCAGTTTGGCCCCAGACCCGCGATTGGCATGCGTCCACACAGAAGTATCAATACCACATACAGTGAATGCAGACTTGACCCCTTCTAGTTGAGTGTTATACGCAATATCTTGGGTAGCAGATTTTCCTTTCAAAAGATTAATATCATACCACCGTTTTCGACCAGTGAAATCGGGAAACGGTTCTAGCTCCACGTACCACCGCCAAAACAAATACATCGAGAGAGCATTTAACGGACACAACAACATTTACTTGCAGCGCATTGCCACTCCATATTCAACGCGACCAGCTTGGTTAGCTTTTTTTTCTTTTTTCATGATCACAACGAGAGGCGTGCATACTTGGGTACCTTCGTCAGAAAGCGAGAGAGATAGCATATCAGGAAATTGCATGAATCGCCTTGACTCTCCGCGAGCCAAAAGCGCGTGGCCAATTAAGAAGTCCACACGTGTCCTCTAAATTGTAGTCATCCAGCACTGTTGCTATGCTGCGGTCTGCATACATGTCAATCTTACGCTGGTTCTCACTCCGCTTCAGCATATCCATCAAGCCTTTCAGCGCTTTACCTCTTGGATGTGGGTGCTGGTTCATGTTTATGGACTTCTGAAATTGATACAGGTCGATGACTGCCTTGGTGTACGCATCGACAGCCTCTTAACCAAGGCTGACCGGAGTTCCATCCTCCACTTTTTTTCCTTTGATCCCACGGGGGAAAACGAAGTTATCGAGATAATCTACCAGCTTCGATTCGTACACAAGAGAACCGTCCAAAAATGTTTTGTTAGTGCACCACTTGCTAAAGTCTTCTTGCTTACTTTTGTACTGTTTGATCGTGTTTATAGGCCGAGCTGCGGCGCGCCGGGTCATCACTCGTACCACAGCTTGCTGGAGTCCCTCTGCATCAGAAGCATCTACCGATAAATCGTCGGCCATGTTGGCTTACTGGGAACTGCAGCGGGAATGAGGGAGAAAGGATTGTAGCAGAAGGTCGCCACGACTGGCTGGCGTGAATTCGTTTCGATAGGTAAGACCTGACAGTTGTATACGTCCGAAATACCTTGAAATAAGTATGGTTTTCTCTGTGGGATCGTCAGACCCGGTCCAAACCTACTAGTAGATACTGGACAGTTGGTCGGGCTCTCTTTGAAATAAAAGGTAAACGCATCCACACGGAAAAAAATCTGCGCTCTACACATAATCGTGAGATCGAATTGGAATTCGTGTATGTCGTTGATGTAGAATAGGCCAAGTGTTAAATATAAACCCGAATTGGATGTACTTCCAGCGCAAAAGCCTTGATAGAATACAGACGCTGTGATTCACGAAGCACTGAAAGCAAATTTCGAAAAACTTTATGCACCATTTCTTTTGAGGTTTTATTTCTTGCTCCTGCTGTGTACGTATGTTATCTTGCTTTGATACTAAATTTCTCTCTTTTCACACTTTAGACAATTGCTGTCTTTTCACCTCTGCCAAGCTCACTAATGTCTGATTCTTAATTTTAAACAGCTGCGCTAGCAGATTTACTGCTATCTTAGAATAATTTGAAACATTTATTGCCATAACTGTAGCGTCAAAAAAAAATTTGTCGCTAGTGGCTTGCCCTGCATCCCTAGCAGGTTTTGGCCTCCACATCAATGTCGAATATGAAGCTAGCGTGTGGTATCTGCAAATTCTAGAAAGAAAGTGGAGCGATTCCCGCAGCAAGTCTGGGACGCTAAAAAAATGCCTTTGACATGTGAACTTGAAAAAAAGAATAAATCTGAAAGAGGGTGGTACTCCCCCCCTTTCAGATTCCAAGTCAAACGAGTTTTGGAAAATTATGAAAAAGGCCCTAGTTGTACCAGTTTAGGCGTTGGAAATGCCATTAGTTTATGCTTCAAATGGCTGCGGGAATCGTTCCAGTGATGCGATAGTTTTAGGCTGTTGTGTGTTGGGTCAATAATTAACCCGGAGGCAATTGTGCCTAGAACGTGTAATATGTGTAGTGACTCATTACACCAAGCGCTTAATTCAACTGCGACAACCTCAGCAATAGCTAGCAACACCACCAAACGTTAGTGACATGATGCAGACCTGACACACGGAGTTGTTGCTAGCCTTTATCCGTGCATTCTTGCACCATCAAAGCAATACGTTCACCAGTAAAAAGAAATGTAAAAAAAAACGTCAGAAAATGTTGCAGTTGCTCATTTCGATGTCATTCTCCAATTCTCGTGGATCATGGCGAATAGCAGCAACGACCCCCTACGTCGCGTGGAGGTCTTCATAGCGCAGCTAGCTGCCTTCAAGGTGGAGGCCGAACAGCGCCAGTCCCAACAATCGTTTACTACATCGCTATCCACTACAGCTGAAGATGCTGACGGCGACGGGGGTGTCAATGAACTTGGCGAGCTAGATCATAGCTTGGAAGGGCCATGCGAAGACGAAGATATGCAGGAAGTTGACGAGAATAGTAGCATCGTGGACGAGATTCGCACTCATGAAGACACGGCTGAGTACGACGTGGAATCTACAAGTAGAGCTGGAGCTGCTGGGTCAACACCTAGTGATGCAGGTCAAGATGGAGGCAACTGGAGCACCACAGTCAACGAGTGGGGCAGAAACACGAGCAGCTCAGGCCCCGCACAAACAGCAACAGTAACAGCAACCACTACCAGCCTGGAAGCAATCACAGCGACGCCGTCTTCAACCGCCTACAGTTCGTCCGAGTCGGACATTGAAGTTGTCGACTATTTCGTCGCACCTAGTCGGGAAGCAACAGTTCTTCACTCAGAACCATCGCCTTGCTGCGGTTGTACAACGACCACCATCATGGCGGGGCAGAACGTGACGCTGGAGTTCCTGCAGAGTCTGAGCGACACAGCCAAGAAGGAGGCGCTACAGTCCGCCATGGCGTGGTGCTCCACTAAGGAGCTTCGCAGCTTCTGCGGTGGGATGGGCGTGCGTGTGCGCAGTAAGGAGTACGCGGCCTACCAAACTAAGGCAGGCTATACGGAACTGCTAACCCAGCTGCTGCGGGCCAAGAGCGCCAGTAAACAGCTCGTGGTGGGGCCCGTACCGTCACCTATCGTTGTGGTGCCAGTGGAGCGGACGCGGAAGACCAAGAACTGCAATCTTCGCCTCCTTAATGTGCTTTTCTCTGATAGAATGGCGCCGTATTTGAGAGGGATGAACGCGGAGCCAACACAGGCGGAGATGGACGCAGGAGCCGTAGGCGGTAACAATCCCTTTTGGACCAGGTTCCGAGCCGAATTTATGGCCAGCAAAGCCGAGTACAGCCGACTGGCCTTCCAGGGGCCCTGCCTCACGGGCTTCAATCTATCCACGCCAGTGCCTCACTCCAGCACCAAGCTGAGTGAGATGTGGGCCGAGTTATGGGGAGCATACAACAGCGCCCTCATCCGGTTCTCACACTCCACGGACCCCAACTTAGAGTTCTCTGATTGCTGTCCCAGTCGGAGCGACGTGTACTACACGCGGTGCTGGCTCGGCGTGAAGCCGAACTTGCTGTCGGAGATTTGTGCGCCACTCCCAGCAAGTGTGGTACTAAACAGCGAGACTCCTAACTCATCGGAGGGTGGAATTGAAGGAGCAGTGAATTTCGTGGCTATTCGACCTGCTCCAACGGAGCGTGTTGAGAACGTCACTCGAAAGCGCCCGCGCACCACGATGACTCATCGAACGACGAGAGAGATTGAGCCAGGAGCGACATCTGAGACGCATAGCACGGATGCGGAGCGGGCGTTTTTGATGCAGTCAATTCGGCATGCGGCCGAGATTTTGACGATAGCGCGTAGATCGGATCTGGCGTCCGAGGTTGAGGAGACTGTGAGGTGTGAGCTACAGCAGTGCACGAAACGCTTGAAGAGGATTCAGCAGAAGGAGAAGCAGGAGGGCGACTAGGAGGCGGAGAAGGCGAAAGAGGGTCACTAGTAAGCAGTGGCCGCCACGCAAGATGATCTTCCTGTTGTCACGCGCTAGGGTAGCGAGCGAGGTTTGCTCAATGGGCCGAAACGTTGTGTCGGTGAATATTACATCTCGACTATTTGTCTTCGCTGCTGTTGGATTATGATAAGTGTCAAGGGACCTATCAACGACAAAGAGTGTGAGAAAGCTCACAATGTCCCCGAACGTTGTGAAGTGGGTTTTCGAGAGTTACGCTTCTCTATAACGAGAGTCGGCACCTTTGGTGCCTTCACAGCCCTCAGTCCAATGACGAAATCAGCCGTGATAATGTATTATATCCGAGGTGAGCTCTGCCCGAGAGCTCTACAGGCATGTGTTGGCAGCCACTATGCAACCACGCTGTCAATCAACCAACCACATTACATTAAGAACGCCTCCAGGCTATCTAAATACGCACGACGGAGAAGCTAAAGCGGCCCGCCTTCAAGTGGTATGGGTGTCGTGGTGGTCCGGAGTGGACGCTGCCATGTCACATTTGCTGCACCGGCATCGCCACGCGCGTGATTTGCGTCGGCTAGACATTGCTCCGATCCCCGCCGGGGTGGAGCGAGTCGGAGCCAAGCGGCGGCACATCCGGTGCCCCCATCGCGGAGCCAAATCCTGGCTCGCACGGTACGGTCCGGAGCCCAGAGTCGCTGCAAGTTGCAGTGCAACACCGGCATGCCCGCCAGCCAATTACTCAAATCGCACACATAAAGTCGGCGAAATATCCACAACGACAACGCACATCCTGCAAAAACGCGACGAGACAAGTCGCTTTCGGCTTGATGAGTGTGTGTCTTCCTGAAGTTGCCGCCGATGGAGCCCACTGCGTGTCAGTGTACTTGCATTTGCCAGCAGAGCAGGCCACATTCCAGAAATTGCAACCAAGAAGCAACAAGCAGCCCCAAACAGAGATCAAGATGCTCCCGCCGCCTTCGCTCACCGTCGTCCAGATGCTGGCCTCGGAGGAAGCCACTGAGGAAGTCCTGTGCACTTGCGGCGCCAAGGACTGGCGCAGGCAGCAAAAGCAGCATCACGCCACCATCGAGGCCAAGCAAGCCGCCAACGATCCCACCGCCGCCTCGTCCAAGCTGCACCGCAGTCTATGGCGCAAGCTGCTGGGTGTGGGTCCCAAGTGCGTCTGCCAGAAGCGGCGCGCTGTCACCTCCCGCACTACGACTAGCACTAAGCAGCTTAGCAACCGACCCGGACTCATCGACATCCCAGCTGAATACGTGGGCTGTACGGCCGTGACCGTCTCTGGCAAGCGTGTCCCGTTCTCTCGCGACATGCAGCAGCAAAGCCGGAAGTCGTGGACACCACTCGATGCCATCGAAGAAGATGAATAATAGCCAGCAGTAGCCGTACGAGCAATATCTCTCATAGCTTTGTCAAAGCTTAACTAATATTATGCGTGCACAATTCCATTGAACTGAGACTTGTACACTTCAGGTACTTATAAATTATCAGAATAACAGCCAATCCACGCCTGGTATGACATCATATTGCATAGTGAAGCATGGCACGGCGGGTGTTCGGCGTCGGCGTGGACGTAGCGCTGGTGTCACGCCTTGAGCGAAGCTTCGCGAGGTTCGGGGAGAGGCTACTGACACGTGCCTTCCACCCGCAAGAGATTGCCGAGTTCTATGCGCGGCCGAGCGCCCAGCGCGCGACGTTCTTGGCGTCTCGGTGGGCAGTCAAGGAGGCGACGTTCAAGGCCTTCCAGCGGTACCGCGTGCTGTTTCCCGAGATCCACGCGGTGAGAAGGGGGGGCGAAGAGCTCGCAGTCTCCACGTCGTTGCCGGTGACGGAGAACTCCAAAGCGCTAAGGCTTCAGTTCTCAGGCGAGACAAAGGCACTGGCGAAGCGACTGCGACTTGTGGTGAGGAACGGATGACAGTTGATAGGGTTGCTTCCCTGGTCTCTTATATTGCGTGCTGTGTTGGACAGGAACCAAAGGTGTCGATCTCGCACGACGGAGACTACGCCGTGGCCTACGTGCTGCTGCAACAGGAGGTGGACGATGCAGAGTCAAGTGCGGAGTGACCAAGTGAGTCAGTCTACCATCATGTGCTCAAGTAACTGGATGCGATCCTTTTCGTTGTTGAAGCTCTACTCTTTGTCTAAGTGGTTTATCTATTGGGGATACATCCTAGATGGTTCTAACTGCATACAAGCGGTGTAATCGTCTTAACCTCCTGTGGTTTCAACTCCCGGTTTTCGACTATGGACGGCCCCCTAAAAGGATTCCTTCCGGATGCTGCGGCCGTTGTGGTCGCCGTAGATCTCACGAATGAGGCCGATGACACGCTCCACTGCTGGCAATGAGAAGGTGGCAGCAGCCCACGAATCCCGTCGCGCCTCCTGCAGTAGCTGGTTCCACTTCTCGGCAGCCAAGGCGTCGGCCACACCACGGAACTCGCGCTCGTATTCCTTCCCCTCTATGTGGGAGATCCCTCGCTGAGAAAGCCAGAAGAGGTATGCGTTGGGCACGCGCTCGGTAGCATCGCGCTGATAGCGTGCAAGGTCGTGTGCGATGGAGCCTTCCCACTCCATGTACTCGCCGATGCGGGTAAGGAAGTCTAACCGCTCCGGTGTCACCAGCTCCGAGGCCAATGCCAACGAGTCGATCAACAACAACAACGTCGCTTGCCAACGCGTAGCCTGCACTGCAACGTACGCCAAGAATTTCTCCTCTAGTGGCTGCTCAGTAGCAGCTGTTGCATCGTTGGAAAGCGTGCCGAGCTCGTAACTCCTGACGATATCGTTTAGCAATCCCCACTGCTCCTTGACAAGACGAGCACGGAGCAACTTGTGCGGCACCTCCTGTTCGATGTGGTAGTGCAGCACTTGCCACAGAGCAAGGAACAGCGGCAAACCCGTCGACAGAATCTCGTCATCAGGATCCACATTCTCCACCATCAGATCGTGGAAGAACTTTGCGTCTAACTCGTGCATCTCGCCGTCGTTGGCTCCGTTGGCAGACCCGCTGCTCGCCTCAAGGAGTTGCCGCATGAACGTGCGAACCTTGTCGGCACGCACCTCCATAAGACGATATGCAATGATGTTGATGAGAATGGAGAGCAGCTGCAACTTGTTCTGCAGTCCGATGTTCGAGCGCGACAGCAGCAGATCACTCTCCGAGCTCGAGGCGGAGATGACAATGGAGCGCATGGAAGCCAGGAACATGAACATCTTTTCGAGCTGGTTGTAGCCCTTGTCGCCCAGCAACTGCCGCTGCAGCGTCGTCAGCGTCTTGTCACTCTTGCTCGGTGCCATGATGGCGATGTACTGCGGGTGTTTGTTGATGGCTTCGAAGGCAATGTTCAGGCTGATCGTGTCCTCCAGCTCCGGGATAGGAATTTCCACGTAGAACATCGACGGCAGCGTCACTGAGACCGGCGAGATTGGCGGAGAGTTGCTCTGAATCTCAGAGAACACAGCGTGAGCGTGCAAGTACTCCTTGGCCGTCTCAACGTTGATCGACTTGCGCAGCAGCATGTAGCTGCACACCTCAGACACAAGTTCACTAGGCGCACCAGCAGCAACAGCGATGTTTCGTGCATGGAGAGCCATGTGGCCCTTCTGAATACCCGTCACCGCAATGGCGCGAATTGCCGCGAAGTTCTGGGCCAAGCCAACGCTCACAATAATGCCACTCAAGTTGCGAGCCGTCGGCTGCTGCAGAATCGCGTGAGTGGCAGTGTAACCAGGGTGAGTCATCAATGCACCGCCCTTCGATCCGACCGCGATCGGCATCTCCAAGCTGCCACGCAGTACGCGCGTACCGGAACCATCACGAGCCACTCCAATTTCATAGTGGGAAAGTGAGGCGTACTGCCCCGAGCGACTAGCGTAACAGTGCGCAGCCGACTCAATGGCGCGCCAGTCCTGTCCAGTGGCCACAGCAACAGCATCCACACCATTCATGATTCCCTTGTTGTTGGTCACTGCGCGGTAAGGGTCGACAGCGGCGAAATTGTAGGCTTCAATGATGCGGTTTGCTACGTCTTCGCCATCCACTCCCTTCCAGCCGAGCTTCTTTAGAGGGATCTCAAACTCAGCGCGAGCACGGCGCTGCATGCAGAGGTTGGTGAGAATGCGTAGACCCACACGACTGCGCGTGATCTTGGACACTTCTTCGGACAGTCCCTCTGCAACGGTATTGACAATGTTGGCACCCATGGCTTCACAAACGTCGACATCGATGTGCACGACCAGGAACTGCGTCTGGGATTCAGAGGCATTCACCACGAGCTCGTCATCGCACGGAGTGTACCAGGCACCACCAGCAGCGGCCGTGGCAGCAGTGCGTGCGGCTTGGCTGACAACGCGGCAGTAAATGTCGACGGCACCACCGCCACGTTTCTTCATGTTGGGGCAGAGCGTCGTGTTGGCAATCGACAGCAATCGCTCGCGGTTGCATTCAATCGCTGCGATAGCCGCCGGGATGTCCTCCGTGCCCACGAGCTGGATCTGAGACGTCATAATGTTGCCGGATGTTGCCGTGTGGAAGCCACCGCCAGCAGCAGCCACAAGTTTGGCTGCACTGGAGGCTGCTGCCACCACCGAGGGCTCTTCCACGGCCATGGGCACGGACAGATTCTTACCGTCAATGACGAAGTTGAGACCGAGACTGTGGCAACGAGACAAGACACGTGAGTCATCAATGTCCATTGGATATAAAGATTCTTCAAGCCAACTCACCCGAGTGGGACGCCCAGCACGCCAATGCAATTCTCAATCATGAGGTTGGCAGTGCGAAGGGGCAGCTCGCCAAGCTTGGCCGACGGGTCCGAATGCGGCAGGATGTCGGTGGCCGCGTCCGCACCTCCCATCTGCTGCGTCTTGAGAGTCTTGAGGCGCGGGTACATGAGCGCCAGCACGTCGAAGCGCTCACGCAGTGTCTTGTTGTAGAATCCGGACCATACCGAGGGCTGCGGGGCGGAATCCTGCTGCTTGGTGGCACTGCTCCAGCTCTCACTGACGTCGTGGCTCGCCTGTAGTGGTTCAAACTGCTTGGTGGCAGCATCCGCGCACTGGCGCTGCACTTGTGCGGCTAGCGCGGCCACCTGCGCCGCCTTGCGCTGCAACGCGTTGTCTCGTGCCACGCCCTGCGAGGTCTTGAGCGCCGTGCGCAGCAACGCCAGCGTCTGGTCCAGTGTCGCCTCCAGCTCCGCCCTGGGAGTCGCCAGCGCCATGAGCGCGTCACCGTCCGCTAGCTGGTTGGTCATCGTCAGAGGCTGTTGGGCATGCGCCGGCGAATGCGAAAGTGACGTACGAGGGACGTCCGAAGACGCTGCCAGCGGCGGTCTCTAGTTTCCGTCGATTGTGGTGCAGTGCGCAAAGACGCCGCAACGTAAGTGTGGACCACCTCTTGAAGCAACGTACAGGCAACCTCCACGCAACGTATGTAGCCTAAAGCAACTGCTAAACTTCAGCTTAAACATAAGAGGACGTTGCGGAGCTATTACGAGCTTTGGCAACTGGAAGCAGCAACGTGGGGAACACCGCTGCGGCCCATGAGAGACGCAGCGAGCCGGCAGCCAGATCCAGGAGAAGCGGCACTAACGCGGCCAGGAAGCGTCGGGCAAAGGTGCTGAGGAGTTTTAAGTTCCACGCCGCCAGGCAGGACACCCCCGGAAGATTTGGGACGAGCCTTTCCACCGATCGTCAGACCGAGATGCAGCTCACCAGGCAGTGGCGAGATGATTGTGGCTGCATGTATTGTTCGATATGAGAGAGAGGCCCTCTCTGAGTCAGAGGGGGCTCCGTCTCGCTCTTGATCGCTCCGAGGCAACTTGCCGCAAGTTTGCTTGCGGCGCTTGGTGCAGGTGAGGCATGCCTTGATCCAAGACCTTGCCAATTGAGAGTCTCTCGGGTGACGTGGCGGTCGGCCGACTCGGCGCAATCGGACGGGTTGTCCCTCATGGCGGTCCCATGTTGAAGTGGACAGCGTGGTTGGTCACGGAGCTTGTGCCGGGCGGAGAAGACCATGGAGACCCAACGACATGTATTTCTGTTACTGCACGAGATGCTCGGACGCCACGGCAAACGGAGGCCAGATGAAGGCGATGCATGGCAACGTACATAATGCAGTACTGCTGCCTCGGACACTACAGTGAAAGATCTCGTGCACTGCCCAACGCACGAGTCCCGCCTCGGATGGTGATGCTTGCAGCGACGGGGAGGTTTGTATCGTTGTCTTAATGACGACTCGTCAAGCGAATTGAGATGATTAAGATGCCAACGTCACTCGCGTATCAGTGGGATGCACAGCAATACATGTAGTGGAGAGAAATCTCCTTGCTTTCATGGTGGTGAGTCATTTTGCTAGGTTAATTGACAGCCAATACACTCACTGAGATCCTTCATGTAGAATCTACATGTAACGTTATTAAAAAAAAGTCGACTCGATAACTCGCCAAGTGAGATGATAACCCCCAAGTCGGTTATTAATTAGTTAAATACCAACCGCCTATAGAGATCGCCTTCTCCGCAGTATGAGACGTCAACGTCCTTGGCTAAACTTGACACCTCACGCCATGGATTCTTCTTCCCAGTCGTCGTAGTCGTCTTCGTAGGACTCCTCTGGACGAGGCGACACGGCCACTGCGAATGATTCTGCTGGTTTGGTCTCTGGTTCATCTGCCTCTTCTAGCTCGGCCTCGTCGTGGTCTGATCTCTGATGTGACGGCGGCGAGTCGTCAACGGGCTCCGACAAAGCAGGCAGTCCCAGCGAGTCGTAGCTCTCCTCCTTTGCTAACTGGTCTTCAAATCTGTTGGCGAGCACGCCTGCGACTGCTGTCGTGCCGTCGAGCCCATATCCGTTCGAGTACTCCACTGCGTCGCGCAACTTTTTGCTTATCAACAGTGCAAGCTCTTCTTCCAGTTTGCTATTTGCTTCGTGCTCGTCGTGCTGCTCTCTCCAGCAGAGTGCCTTCCAGTAATTAGGCAGTTCTAGCATGTTATCACAGGTCTAAAATAAATACCCACGAGTTAGTTTGTCAGAATGTCTCAAAACTAGCAACGCTTTCAAAATACGTACATGTGCCTGAGGCAGCATTTGCAGACACTTTTTGTGGTCCTCCGATGAAATTGCTGTGAACGGCATCTCGATTCGTAGGAACTAGCAGGCGCAACCCAAGTTAGCAGCAGCTAAAGAGAAATCAGCAGAGAAAACTCACCAACTTACCTCAGTTCCTGTCAAGGGTAGAGTATCCACACCGGTCACGAACCTGATGAATTTCCGCTTTAGCTGCAGCTCGAAGCCGTTCACCGTCTGCCAGAACGCATTCCACAACGGCAGACAGTTCGTGAAGTCGGTGTCAGCGGCGACTCGAAAGACTTCATTAACGATAAAATCATCCCCGGGCCCATCGCTACTTCCACAAATGCTTTCTACTAGATCTGCCTCAGTGATACCAACACGTTCAAGTTGGTCAAGGCCAATAACTCGAGTAAACCCGCGACGAACAGAATGAAGTTGCCACCCAATCCCCGAGGCTGGACCAAACTTCTCTTCTAGCACATTGCTGGTGTAGGCCTCAACGGTCAGACTTTCGTCGGCGCCTTCGAACTTAAGAAGCTGTGCAAAATCTGACGGCTTCATGTCTTTCATCCCCGATAACGATTTAAATAACTGCGGGTCGAATGATTGAATCTCTTCCAGCGCCACACAATGCTGAGGGTTCAGCAATAAGCGGAAGAACAGCGGGTGTATCCTCAACTGGATCGAGCTGAAGTGCGTAATAGCACTGGCGAGAAACCACCCTACAAATACTAGTATATTGCGCGTCTCCGATGAATCGCGTGCGTTTTCGTTCAGCCAGTAGCTCTCGGAGCCCTGCACATACTCGAATATAGCAGCGATAGGCTGTGAGATCCGCAATTGAGATGTCGCGAATGAATGGGATGGCACGCTCCGATCCAGTAGGAAAACGCCATTTTCCACGCTCTTATTGATAACTCGACGGATCGTTTCTCCTTCGCTTGTCTCCCATTCGAGCTGGAAACCAGGACTAATCACATCGCAAGCCCCAGGAATTGTTATCGAGTTTCCACTTGCAGTTACCTGCGTTGAATCTGCTTCCGCCAAAACCTTGCTAATCGGTATTTGTTTCCATTTCGATGCCAGCTGAGTGCCCACGAGTGTAAACCATTCCTTAAGCGGGCCTTTTCCTTCTCCTTCTTCGACTTTTACTCCATCCACAAGTTTTTCACCGAATGAACTCTGAAAAAACGGGAAAACAGAGAAATTTGACAAAACCTTTTCAGATGAAAGGTGGTTGCGCCAAGCGTACTCGACACTCGACTGCAAGACGTCCTCGCGATCACAGACGACAGTAACCTTAGGAAATACAGCGAGATCACCTGGATCCTGGGATTCTTGGTTCGATCGACTGCACAACTTCACAGCAAGGAGAAGCGTCTTGCACATCGGGTCTAGCATAATGTAGAGGTAATCGGTGGGGAGGCCCATTGCTGCTAGAACACTGCTCACTGGATGCCAATTGTCGCCGAGTTCCTCTCGGGGCTGGTTAACCAAGTATGGGTAAAACACCTTCACTAGCCGGCTGAGCCCTGTAGAGCCAGGTGACCAGCGTTTAACTGATGCTAACGTGACTTTAGCTGCACCGAATAGAAAGACTAGCAGCGTCGAAGTAATTTTGGCATAGTCCCATGTCGAGTGATGATACTCCAGACGCACAGCTTCCGCTGTTTCAAGCACTTCCTCGGTCGCAATCTCAGATACTAGCGAGTTTTTCAGCCCAAGCGCAGCCTGAATGGCTTCCGCGACGACAGAGCAGATATCATCGAGTACAGCTTGGCATTCTTCAATCAGATGCGATGCTAGATCGAGCTCTTGGCCCACATCACTGCAAAGAAGACTCTTCAAAGGTGTTTCTGGAACTGTGAGTCCATACTGTTCCAGCATCGAGATTATAGAGTCCTCCATGCATTCACTGATCGATGAGTGTCGCTGGAGACTCTCTTTCAATGCTCGTGTACTGTGCCACATCAGACACCCCCGCGCGTTCACTTCGGTAGGTCGATTTTCATCTTCGAGGAATGTCCATCGCTTCAGCTCGTTTTCCAATCTTTTGGATACGGCCTGGGGGTCGTCGGTCTCTGAAACAGGGTGATCATCCTCGGGGGCCTCTAAGTGCTGGTCTAGCAGCATACCTAGAACGTGTGGTACATTGTCGATCGTTGCTGGTACATCGGCTGCGATTTCTGGGGTTGGCGCTGTGGTATCAGCATCAATATTAGTGGCGGCCTTCCCTTCGTCAACATCTTCATCGAAGCTGTTGTCGTACTCCGAGTCACTGATATCGTCTGTTCGGCTTATTAATGGTTTTTCAGGTGAGCCAGATGGCTTTGTAGCTTCGCCATGTGTAGACTCCTCTGGTGGAGCTGTTTGGTCAGGCACGGCACTTTCGTTCTCATCTAAGGCATCTTCTGTTTGCACGACGTCAGCACTTGCTTCACCCTTTCCATTTTCTTCTTCACCAACCGCATCAGCATCGAAGCTGTTGTCGCACTCTTGCTGATTGTCGCTTACGGTTGACCGAGATGAGTGCTGCTGATTGTCGAGACCTGGTTCACTGGTGGAACTCAACGTTTCGGGTTCAGTCTCCAGTGAAATCTCGTTTGTAAGAGTATTGTTGTTTGTCTGCTCTGGAACAACAACCTTGTCATTATCTTCAGATGAAAACTTGGGTATTTCTGACGACAATTGTGGAGCAGCGGCTTCAGGCATACACAGCTCATCATTCTTGTCGATGCCGTCTATAGAATTGTCGGATTGACTGTCTGTCGGACCGTTAGCTTCGCCATTCTCTAGCACCGGATCACAGGAGATAAGTTCATTTCCAACTCCTGGTTCCAAACTGTCCTCTAGGGTATCAGCCATATTTTTCCCGGTCACCGGTCTGGCCGATTTCTCCTCGCTTGCATCGTTCGCAGTGTTTTCGTCGTCGCCATCAAATTCATTTTCACTTGTAGAATCAGTTTGATTCGTATCACCTTCACGTGAAGCACTTCCGCGAGTAAAATCCAGGCTCTCGTCCAGTAAATTGACAAGCTCTGCTGCAGACTCATGATCGTGACGCTCTAGCACTTGCTTGTCGATAGTATCACGTTGCATTCTCTGAACGGTCACAGCAGGAGCATTATTGCTAATTGTTGCACCGAGTTCAGCACCTGAAGTCGCCCGGGAGTCGATCATTGGATTGTTGGTCTCTATCTCCTCGCGGCCAGAATCTTTCATTCGTCCACTAAGTGCAAGCAACTCCATCGGAGTCATGTCCTTCGCAAACTCTATCATTTCCATGATGATAGAATGAGCAGCCAGCACTCGACCTAGTTTTTGATTCAGCTTGATGAGCAAGGGATTGTGCTGCTTAAAGCAGTCCAAGTTGATCCCCCTGGCCAGTAGCTCCGCTTCTGCAAAATCCAAATCACTGAACATCTTCAGGAAGTAATTTCTCCCGCGCCACAAGAACGGTGGGGGAGTTCTAGACAAAGCAATATCCGAGTTAGCATCATGCCAAAGACCAGCACAAAACTCCAGCGAACTTACTCTGCCTGCGCTCCAGCCTCAAGCATCCATTCAACTAATACTTCAACACATTGGATTCCAGTAACCTGCAGATCCGTAGCAAGTTGCTGTGCTAGCTTTGTAGCTTCGCGAGCATTTGTCATCGCACCAGGGTTGCCGCCATGTCGGCTTAAGGGAGTCGGTGCGAGAGCCATCCCACCCCTCGATCGCATTTGTTGCCGACCCGCGAAGTTCATTGTTGGGGGCTCAGTTGGTCTTGAAGGGATGAAGAGTGACTCCTGTACTGGTGTGCAGAGAATAAGAGCACTCAACTGATACAGAAGAGTCTCACGGGCGTCGATGGCTTTCAGAACCTTAAAGCGCAGCTTTTCTTCTTTAGTAGGTTGAGCAGCTTCCTGTTTCAATAATGCCCAGTATCAGTATCTGCCGCAACAACCCAGGAAAAAATGACAGAAGAGACGTAACCTACTGAAGGGGGCTTCAACAGCTTACCCAGCGGAACCAGCTTCCCACTCGACGGCTTCTTCGGCGCACGATTGCGCTTGCTACCACGTTTACCTATCCATAGTATTTAACTTATTAGTGACAACAAGGAGCAAAAACCAGGAGTGCAGCTTCGTCGTACCATATTGAGCTCGCTCGTTTTGAATCCTGGACTCTTTTGTTAATGGTGTTGGCGGGGTACTGGACGTAGGCGAATGAGCTGGCGACGGCACCTTATTGGATTTGGGAGGTGGATCGATTGTAAAGCGATCATTCCATCCTTGTTCTCGTCGAGATAACTCCTCCTCCGTAAGTGTAACCAGGTGACGATGACCTCGCACGGAATGATTGGGTTTGCGTCCTCTAAGTTTCCTCGGGTGGCGTTGGTCGAGTAAGTTCTTTGCCACAGATTCCCGCTTGGCTGTCGCCATGGCCCGTTCGCTTCAAGCTCTGAACGAGGTGCGTCCAAGAGTCCATCGGGGTCGGTCGGCACACGGAAATAACTCGAGTCGAAACTCCTGCTCTACGTAGCTTGTCAATTCCTCTCGTTAATGATTGGTTTTAATAGTGCCGTCGACTAGTTGGCCTTCTGCCGTTTGATGTCGTCTTTGACGGCCATTTTGCACTCGGTTATCGCCTCCAACTCTTTTTCAATAGCAGCGATCTGGATCGGGTCGTTCAGTTTGCCTCGTTCACGACGTAACTTGCGCTCTCGCTCGCGTAATGAAACCAGCAGCGAGAAATCCGAAGACGTAAAAGCTTTCGAGTCGGCCGTCTCATCCATCGGAGCGGACACCTCGGACGTCTCGTGGAAGTTCGAACCGCCGACATAGAGACCACCCGTGCAAAGGAGTACGAGCCACAGACCAGTAGCATGGTACGCTCGGAGCGACAGCAGATGCATCTTGAGCGTCGACTTCAACTGCTTCACTACGGTCCCCTGCTGGTTCGAGCACGGCTCGCACTGCGGGTAAAAGCGGAAGGTCGTCTTCCGGCCCAAAAGTTTCCGCAGCAACTGCTCATCTGTACGCTTGGCCACCCTAGCAGCAATGAATCAATGAATCAACCCTCACAAAGTCAGTCAGAACCCGGGAGACAACCCAAGTACAAAGTCAATTGCGTCCTACAATTTGGGCGGCATGTGGTCTGCGTGGTACCGCACGCCGCGCTTGACGCCGCACGTGTGGCAGCCGTAGAGTCGGCCGAACTCCTGGATGATGCCTCTCTCCACACTCGTGGCGTACTCGATCGTGGCCGGCAGCGATGCCTTTTTGAGATGAAAAGCTCCGAGGTTTGCAAAGGGCGAGGGCGAAAGGGAGCTCATGCGGCCGCCCAGCAGCTTGAAGCACAGCAGTCCCATGGCCATGTAAACAGGATACGGAGCCTGCGGGAGATCCTCCCAGCGCTCCTGTACTTTACTCTGTAGCAGTCTCCAGGCTGTGGGCGGCTGCAGGTTGCGCACACCGAGTACAAGCCAACTTCGCTCGTTCGCGCGTCGACTCTGCTCTGCCAGCTCTTGATAGACGTCGCGTGGGATGGAGGCCAAATGCAGCGCCAGGACGGAGGACGAGGCCACAGCGGCGGCCCCCAGCGCCTGAGGCAGCAGGAAGCGAGAGGCTGAGCCGATGTGCAGCAGCTTCTGGGCCACTTGCGCCGCCGATACGCCGCCCAGGAACAGCACTCCGCCTGTAGCTGCATCCAAGACGTGGGCCGTCAGCGCCTCATACACGGACAGCGATCGATCGCTTGCGAAGTCGCGGTGCAGACGCTCGGTGGCGGCATCGACCCACGAGTCCATGGTCCGAGAGGAAATAATGCGTAAATAAGGTATTATTCTAATTTGTAGTGAATTGACGTAATTTGAAGCTTGAAGTGATGACACATGGCTACATTTGTTTTTGGACTTTTGGTGTCAGACTGCAAGACTGCTATTACAGCACATGGAGGAGGAGGATGTTGCTGCGAATGGCGAGACGCCGCGCAACCGGCGTAGGTCGCTGGCCTCGCAGATGGAGGAAATGTCCAGCGATGGCGCCTTCCTGCGGACCATCAAGCACAAGAGCCCACAAATGAACATGTGTCGCACGATCCTGCACAAACCGACGGGGAAGCGCACGCTGGAGGACATTCACGTGGTGAGTTTGAGCCCAATAAAGCTTTCATATATTTGCAGCTGAAGAAGTTCTGTGTCGTAGCTTAAATCGCTGTTTGCGTCGTCCAAGTTGCTCGAGTTTTTCTCCAACCTAGACGCATGTTCGTCCTGCTATTGAAATGGCAACAAGGTTGGTGCTGGACTCATACTAATCCTGGTGATTCCATTGATTTCTCGCGTATCTGTATAGTTAAGGTGAGTTCTGCTCGTCCTTCTCTTATCTTCGAGCAGCCGTTTGTCTTATGCATGTTTTCGTGCAGCTTGATCGACTGTATCAATCGCTGGAGATTGTTGCGTATGCTGAGAAAGGGTCTTACGTCTTCCACGAGGTCTTGTATTAATAGCTGTGCTGATTCTGGTGTTTGTATCGAATACTGGACTTATTGTGCTTATCTGTAGGGCGACGATGGCGACAGCTTCTACCTTGTGTACACTGGTCGAGGTAGGAGAATATTTCATTATTTCAAGACGCTAAGGTTTCCTTGTCTAAACGATATGATTTGCAGTGGAAGTGGTGAAAAAGGAGGCCGGCAACCCAGCTCGAGCCAATGGAATCATTCATTTAACCTTCTTGGGTCCAGGGGATACCTTTGGAGAGCGAGCTTTACTTTCGAGCACTGACGTACGCGCAGGTAAGCCTCCAAGTTGACCGAAAGCGTACCTGCTTCTAAACCATTCTTGATTTTAGCATCTGTGATTATTTCAAGTACCCCAACGGAGCTAGTTTATATCAACCGCGTCGTGTTCAGCGAGCTACTGAAGGAGTCACACGACTCCAGTAATACAAATACGCTCGAGATAACCAAGCGGTTCCGCAGCAACAAAGACATCGTGCGCAACATTTTCATGAGAAGCTCTGCTCAGCGATCTGAGAAGGATCTGAAATTTGCTGTCGAGTACTTGAAGAGTGTCAAATTCTTCTCGCGATTCTCATTTGAAGTCCGAAAGCAGCTTTGCAAGGTTTTGCGCCTCATTAGTGCTGTCACAAACACGGTACTTTTCGCTGAGGGCCAAGTGGGGCGGCATTTCTACATCATCTTCTCGGGTTGTGTGGATGTATCTGTACGCACAAAGAATCGATTTGATGAAACAAAAGAGAGTGTTGTCTCAAGGCTTGGAGAAGGTGAATACTTTGGCGAGTTGGCGCTCTCCCAGGCTGATGGTGTTCGCCGTGCCACTGTGGTGTGCACCGAATTCTGCGAACTGCTTATTCTAGGCCGTGACGAGTACGAGCCATTGATTCAGAAGTATCAAAACGAGTATCACGCACAGTACGCGCAGATGCTTCGAAAGAACCCCTACTTCATTGGCCCTGAGTGGGATGACAACACCATCGAAGGCATGTGCTCGGTTATGACTGAGAAGTATATTCCATTTAAAGGCGAAATCTGCAAGCAGGTAAGAATGCATTCGTTCGATAGGTTTAATTCTTCACAAACTGATTTCGTGTTCACAGGGATCACGTGCTAGCGAGCTCTTTATTGTAACGAGAGGCGAGTGCCGAATCATCCATGAAGGGAAACACCCTATCACAAATGCGCGCCAGATCTACGAGCTGGGAAGATACGGTCCCAACTCTGTTTTAGGCTGCGCGGAGTAAGGATTTTTCATATTTTTCGTTCGCGGGAGTAAATCTCCTATGATACTAACGTGTGTTGTTGTTCCCAGAGCATCAGCTGGGAAATTTAACGACATTTTTGTCCGTGAATACTCCATTTTAGCGGAGTCCCCGATGAAAATACTAGTCCTTTCACGGTTTGATATTTTTCACCTCATGTCGGCAGAGGCTCGCGCCAGCTTGCAGCGTTCGTCAAACGGATACATCCGTGAATCCATCCAGAGTCGTGCACTCAAGTCTTTGGCATGGGAGAAGTACAAGAAAACTTTCATCAGTAGTGTCATGGCTGAAAATCAACACCGTTCATTTGGGTCTTCTGGAGGAGGACGTTCTGATGGAAGTGTGATCTCCACTCAATCCAGTACCATGTTAGGGAAATCGCAATCTGCGCCACTACTTCCGCTTAACGACGCTCGTACACTAGTCGATCCTGGCTCGCTCATGCTTGAACGTCGAAGTGGAGTATCAAAGACTGGTACGTCTAAAGCAGTGCAATCAACAAGCGGAAGCCCTAGCGGTGACCAGCAAAACAACCGCGACGGTGTTAAACGTTCGTCGGGAATGGATATAACTCAAATTGGTGATGGATTAACTTCTCCTGGGGAAAGCTCTGCCAGCTCTTCGGTTTCACAAGAGAACGGGGATATCTTGAATTCAAAAGTCATTCGGTCCGCTTCAGGGTCGTCGCAGCTTCAGAGAGGTTCATCGATAACAACAGCCCCTACATTGAAATTGCAACAAGGAGGAAATCGGGCGAAGCTGCCCCCTGTGCTACAGGACGACTCAACACCCAGCGCACAATCATCGCTACTCACTCGCTACAATAGTAGTAAATCGCTAAATCGTCGAGTGAATGGGACTGACGGCAGCAACATGGAAAAGAGTGCTCGTGCATTGCTTCCTGCGGTGTCTACGATCAAAGAAACAGCAAATGAGGAAAAATTGAGCACTAAAGAATACCGTAGCGATTTGCGTCGCTGCGGACGTGTTCGAGCAGAGAAAATTGACAACACAGTCAGTGGTGCGAAGAATGGTCCAGCAGGAGCATCTGCAAGCGCTGTTGCAAACGCAGCTACAATATGGGACCCCGTGCACGGTGTGTGCCAGCCTTTCGGCGTGCTGGGGTTCATGAAGGAGCAGACCGCTCGACCGGCGTCCAGAGGGATGTCTTTGTCAATATCTTCAGGCAAAGTGTCCAAATCGGCCAAATCGGCTGCGGATCAGCTTCGTAAAGCGGCTGCAGCTGTAAGTGCTGCAGGACACGCGGAGTTCACGCGCTTCCGGGTATTCGGCAAATTCCGCGATATCGATGACGCCCTTGACTTGTTTCGGCAGATCTGTGCAGTAGAGAAGACTGCCGGGCAGTCTGATGGGCAAGACTGCAGCCGCTTTGCTATCTACAAAGAGGACGAGATGACGATGGCGCTGGAAAACTTTCCTAGTGTTGACACGGGGGACTCAAAGAGGACCAGCATCGCTCAGTTCAGTGCTGCAGACCTGCCTCAGGCCACGGGACAGCGCTTTGCGTGCGTGAGCGTCTCTCTCCAGTCGCCTCGACCCACGTGTATCGAGGCCATCGTTGTTCACGTGTATCAGTGCTTCCCTACTCCTCAGAGCGCCGTGAGGTTCGCTCGCCAAGTGGCCGCAACACTTTTGGCTCCAGGTGTCTTGAGTATTGTGCCTCTATTCGAGTGGATCGCACTGACGGAACTGGAGCGATTTGACGCCCGCAACAGCGACCTGGAGCAGGAATTAGAGCTTGCTATGCGCCGTGGTGGTCGGGAGAGCACGTGGAAGGCTAGGAAGGAGGCCGTCAAGAAAGGGGTCCACCCTCAACACAAGTTGAAGTCACCAACCTAATATTTTGGTCGTGGAATGTAAAATTCACAATAGACGACCTGAGACCTTGATATTCTCTTCTCGCTGCTGGAAGTTCGCAATACCAGAATGGGCCCTCGCACGACCGTGACGCTCAACATCTACGACCTCGTGGAGGCCAACGACTTCATGGCACGTGAGTGCTTCTGCATGCATCTGATACGCTCGTTTATTCTAGACTCCGTCTCTAACTGCAGCCCTCAAAACTCGCAGCGCTGGGACTCGGCATCTTCCACAGTGGCGTCGAGATCGCCGGGGAGGAATTCTCCTACGCGAGCGGCGCAGGCGTCTTCTCCTCGAGCCCCAGGCAGGCACCCGGTATCGTAATAGTAATAACAGTAATATTTATTTGTGTATTCTCTAACTGGTTGCTGCTTGCAGGTGCCAAGTTTCGGGAGTCGATCGACATGGGCTTCTTTGATGGAAGCTCCCAGGAGGCCCATCGCCTGGCCTATTCGTTGAGCCCGGACTTTGAGGGAGAAGCATACAACCTGTTTACCAAGTACGAAAAGGAGACTTGTCCAAAGATGCAGAATGGGCGAGACTGAGTGTTTTTGTGATAGGAACTGCAACTCGTACGCGGACGCCTTGTGCCAATTGCTGCTAGACAAACCCATCCCGGGCTACGTGAACCGCGCAGCCTACCTCGGTTCATTCCTGAGCTGCCTCATGCCGGCAGACTTAACGGACCAAGCGCCGGTTGGAGATCCGAACAATCCCTCGCGGATCACTAATGGAACCCCACGACGCTCCGATTTTATCTACACTCCATTTGCAGGTGCGTTGAAACTCATTTATCGATGGTACTGGAATTCCTAAGCCCAGGACAATTTATTGATTTATTTTTTTCGATTGCTACAGGATCTGGTCAAACTGTTGGCGGCACCGCGGACGCTTCATCGTCTTCGGAGTCATCGACGCTGGCTGATCGACGCGAGAAAGTTCGTTTGGCAGCGTTGCGACGAATGGGTGAGCAGGGGCAGTAGCCTTTAGCTCGAGTTAATACCTATTAACTGAGGAACACTGGCGATTGCTAAATATGAATAGTCTTCTTTGAGCAGGCGACTTTCACTAAGGGGTTTCAGCAACTTTCTGTTCGCTCGTGAAGGGACAACACGCGATTGTTGCTGTCGGCGCCATGGGGAAGCCACCATCACCGAGTAAGAAAGGCAGTGGATACATCGGAAGTCGTGTGTTGGCGAGCGACACGCGATCCGAAAATGGGTCTGCTACGTTCGAAGATCCAGATGGCGGTGTTTTATCTACTCCCCCGCGAGTGGAGAGTACAATTGTGAGTCGCGAGACCGCAACACATCACGCGTTTGCTAAAAGGTAGGGAGACAGTAAATGATTCACTGGTCAATGCTAAAATAACGATCCATGTTGTTGCTTGCCTGCGATTAGTCGAAAGGAGGACTTTGTCTACTCTCCAACCAGGCATTACATGCACGTTTTGAATGATCATTGCCAATGGAATCACGAAGCTCGATCGGCTTTGCTGGTGGTGGTCGGACAGCCTGGTGATGGCAAGTCAGCATTGCTCGCTAACTGGGCGGAGGAGCGACGTCGTTCGATCAAAGGTGAACGAGAGGTCATCTACGAGCACTACAGCGGCTGCTCGTACGACAGCGTGAAACTCTCGTTGTTTTTGTTTCGATTCATGAACCAGCTGAAAATTTCCTATAGCTTGCGCGATTTTGAGCTCCCTCGCGAGCACGAGGAGGAGAAATTGAAATTCTCCTTTAGTCGGTGCTTAGAGGCTGCAGTTGGAAAGGGGAAGCACACGACAGGACCAGCATCAATGAGGAAACGGTACGATCTTGGGATCGTGTTGTGGTCGATCATTCATCCTGGTAATTGACTCGTGTGTCTTGTGAGTAGTATTATTCTGGTTCTAGACGGCATTGATTGTATAAGGACTGAAGACGGAGGGGATTCTCTATCCTGGCTTCCAAACACCTTCCCTCCCGGAGTTCGCATTATTGTTTCTACGACCCAGACCAACCTAAAGAGCCATTTGCATCGCTGTCAGAAAATCACCCGTGTGCCAGCCGTATACGACAGCGAGTACGTCGAATTTTAGCACCTTACGTATTGCTACAACCCACTCACACATTAATGCTTGCTTAGTGGTGATCTAATCTACGATGTTACACTACTACCACACGACAAAGAATCTCGTACGATCCGGGAGCTGCGCCGTCGCAACGCGGCTTTCATGGTGGTGGAGCCACTTGACGAGGATTCCTGCTTGGCGATTCTTAAGGTAACTAGGAATACTGTCAGGGGGGTTGGGAGATATCTAATGTTCTGCTGTGTAGATGTACGAACAAAGGTTTTCTAATGAATTGGATTTCGAAGTGAAGCAGCTAATAGTCAGCGCTCTCGGGAGCTCCAACCCTCTTTACGTGAGGCTTTTGCTGGTTGGTCTTGAGCTTTTTGATCCGAGCGAGAATGAGCAACGCCGACAATGGCTAGAACAAGCCTGCGATAACAACCAACTAAATGCCGTCTACGAGCTTCTAATGAAGCGGTGGAATGTCATACTTCTGAAAGATCTGTTTGCCGAACTCCACGAACGTACAGCAATGGTTGAGACTGCTGCGTCGAGCGCTTCAAATAGTGGGGACGTCGAAAGTCTTCAGATTAAGATCGAGCAGCGTGCACTTTTGGTCCGTCATACGCTTTCGCTTCTTGCTGTGTGTCGCTATGGGCTATCCGAAAATGATTTCGTACGGCTATTTGGTGGCAGTGTCCCACGAAGTGTTTGCCAGCAGCTCTTGACCCTCCTCAAGCCTCACTTGATGACTATTCGCAGACATGACTGTGGACCAGCTTTTCAATCCCACCACAATCCAGGCTCGGCCTCAAATGTCAACGCTAAAGGTTGTGGCAATCAAGAGACTGGAAGTGAAGCAGTTGTGCTGTACGATCTCAGCCATAATCAACTACGGCTTCTTACACGGTATGGGTTTCTAGGCGACGACCAGCTTCGCAACTGTTACTACCGCGAGCTTGCAGTATACTTTGAAACCATGGAGGCATGCCAACGTCGTGTCGATGAATTGCCCGTGCAGTTGGAGCGCTGCTCCATGTGGAGCGTGCTACAGAACGCTCTAGTGAACATGAAAATGTTTCAGTTGTGGTGGAGCGAACGGAATCGGCAAGAGTTTTTCTTCTACTGGATGGTGTTGTCCTCCAACTGCTCCCTGCACGACCCCGTGGATGACTTTGTCCGCTCGCTGGATGAATACATTGCTCAGGAAGGGCCAAGTCCAGAGCAATTGCTGTCCATTTTCCTCACCATTACTGATTTCTTGCGAGCGTGGCAGAAGGTTAACGAGTCGCGGGTCATTAACCTTGTGCTCAATCGGCCCAAACCTCCTCAGCTTCAGGAATTTCTGACTAGTCTTGGCAGCTTCTCAACATCGAGTTTGTCTGAGAGTGAGGCGGATCGAGTCCAGAAGGAGATCGACGCTCTCGTGATCCACCAAGACGATGGCTACTACGTTCGGCGGTGGCTTTGGACTCAGTTTCCACTTATCGGTACTGCGTTTGAGAGCAGAGTTTTCCGCAGCGCTGCATCCAGTCGAAACCCTGCAAAAAATGAGTCTAGCTCTGGCCTAAGAGATGAGTCCGTCGGCGCTGAATCGGATCAAACGTCTCTATCATCAAGCAAGAAAAGCGCTGCTGCTACGAAAAAGACACGCCAAACCCCTATAGGCGTTGTGCTGCCAAAAGGTTTTGGAAAACCAAAGAAATCTCTGGTTCCAACAAAGCGTCGACCACCACACAAGGTATCGCCTTCTCCCGGACCTGAGAATACTGTGGATAGTGAGATGGGAGCGTTGGAATTTCTGTCGGCGGAGAACAGCGAGGGCTCTTTAGGCTCCGTCTCGAAACTAGAGGTTGGTGCCAACTTGGTTACTACAATTAGTGCTGCTGGTTGTCTAACGCGCTCGTCTTTGTATTGCTCTAGAGTCAATTGATGGAGCTTCGGATGAAATACGACAGGATGAAATTTGTCGCGCGCGAGAAGAACGAAGCGCTCAAATCCCTTGAATCGCGTTTGCTGGACGCTAAAGCGGAGATGAGTGCAGCGGGCCAAAGCGCCACGAAGATTGATGATTTACTGGAGAGTATTCGCAACGTGAATGATGAAGCTACTCTCGGGCGTCAACGCAGTGAGTACTACAAACTAATTCTGCGTCACTGCGAGCTGTATCCAGCCCGCGATCCAAACACAATCGAAACTGCTGAGGCATCCGTAGCAAAGATGAAGCGCGAAATTGTGGAGTTGCAGCAAAAGACACAAGTAGTGTCATACGAAAAGCGTCTTGCCAGTCTTGATGTGCCAAAACTGGTTCAGGTGACTCAGGACAAAGCTTCAATTCATCAGGAGGCGCTTTCTCAGCTACGGTGGCGTCAAGAGCTTGACCGTCGGCTGTACTATGCCAGTCTTTCGGTGAAAGATGGCGGGCGGCAGATCATGACGCCAAGTAGCGTCTCTGTTTCCCCACAGAAGAAAAGCTCCGTGATCTTCAGCACTGCCTCGAACTTCGCTAATCGTGCCTGCGTCAGCTTCCCAACAGAAGACGACCTTAACGAAGAGACAGCACCCGTTGACCCCAATTTCTTCCGTGCCAAAGACAAGCTGATCCATATGAAGGAGACATCGCTGGCCCGACAGAAGAACGTTGAGAATTTGCAACTCTACGTGGGTAGCGCCTACAAGGATGACGGGATACTGGGCGCCCTCCGACAAGTAGGCATCAACAAACCAGAAGAGGCCTTGCTGTGCTGGCAAAACCAACTGGATCACTCGGTTCAGCTGGAAGAGGAGGAGAAGCAGGCCGAGCAACGCGTGCTCGAGTACCGCGAGAAGTTGGAAGTTCTTCAAGCACAGTTTGTGAACCTCAAGCTCAGCGGCAGCTCCAGTGGAAGTGGCTCGTTGGAGGATGACGCGGCCAATTCAAATGGGGACGACGACGCTGCAGCTTCCAAGACGAGCGTCAACGTGAAGATATTGGAGAAGCAGTTGGCTGAGGCAAACGCAGTCAAACAAAAGAAGAAGGAGCGTGCCGCACGACTGCGATCGTTACAGGAGAAGTTGCAACTCGGACTCTTGCATATCGCTGAGCTTTTGGGCGTGACCTCGGTCCAGCAGCTAAACGCGTTGGAGTTGGTAGACTCCATTGAAAAAGTGGTGCGAGTGGTTGCCGGGGATGAAGTTCACTTACAGGCGGCTCCCAGCCCCAGCTTCCGTCACAAGAACAGCACCAGAATGGTGAATATCACAGGACAACCGGGAGATTCTACTGGGCTCCCATCGGACACGCGCAGTGATGACGACAAAGTGCGCTACAACATTCGTGTGTCTCGCACGGAGAAACGCCAAATGAATCCGTATGTGGACACCGAGTTTGACGACGAGGACCACGAGGACAACGAGGACGAGGAAGACGAACGCGATGATGCTGGAAACAATACAGACCCCAGCGACAGTAGCGACCTCGAAGGATCACCGACTAGAGTGCGGAAACTCTCCCCTGAACGCCGCGATTCCAACGTTGTGAAGAAGCGCCAAGACATCAAAAACCGCTCGAAGCTCGAGCTGGACAAGAAGAAATCTGCACAGAAGAAAAAGCCCAAAGACTAAGCGAGTTAGACGGAGACAACGAGTCGTACCTTGCATTCTTTTCTTTTTTTTTCTTGTTAGTTATGGCAGTGAACTCAACGGTCTCCGCTTGCTCGTCTCCGGTCCAAAGGCCTTTAACTTGCTCGCATTAATGTCCCTCGTTTGGCTTGGCTTAGGCTTGCTCGTGCTCGTCATCGTACGACTCGTAATCGTCCTCATCGTACTCGTGTTCGTACTCGTATCCCTCAACGGGCGGAGCTTCGGGCACGGCCACAACGAGTCCATCCAGCTCCTTCTGCAGCACAATCTCCGTGCCCAGACGCGAGTTGGCGGAGCGGTCTTCGGCCGGGACGTACGTGTCGATGATGTGGCGCTCCTGGTCGTTGGCAGGCGGCAGTTTGGAGATCCACTCGTTGGACACCACGATATGCGACTGCGGAGACGTCGAGCCCTCGCCGAAGAGCGACTCGGTGTAGAAGTCGGCGCGGCGGGCATTGTACACGCCTCCACCGCCCATCGAGTCGTCCTTGATGTAGCCCACATTGTTCATCTCGCAGGCCTGACGCAGCGTCTGGCCAGCGCGGCCCTTGACCACGTGGCGATTGCCTTCGTAGTCCACGAGCACCACATTCACTCTGGCATTAACAAGACCACCAGAACGTCACGAGATCACTTAGAAGTCAATAGGTTTAAATGCAGACAGGTAGGGTATTGATACTCACACTTTCTCAGACACGGTGGGTGCAGACGCGTCGGCAGCGAATCCACCGATGAAGCGGCGGCTCGCGGCACGCGACAGCGCGGACGATCGAAGAGCGCGGGCCAGCATCCTGTTACGCAGATAATAGGGAGGAGAGCTGGTCTAGAGCCACACAGAGGCTTACACTTGGCTAAAGTATGGAAATCGATTTTGCCGACAGCGATTGGCTGGAATATATACCCGGGTTATTGTGCCGAAGGGTTATAACGCTTTTTTACTCGCGCTTTTTAGCTCCTTGTCCCAAGGGACCTATGGCGGGGGGTATGTACACCAAGATGACGTCCACGGGCTCGTCGCTCATCGTGAACCCGCGCACGATTTCCAAGGAGCTGGAGGCCAAGATCGCGGCGGCCATCGCGGGCGTGATCGTATCCCATGACGTGTCCAAACTGACCACGAAGTTGGTGCGCCAGGCCGTGGAAAAAGAAGTGCGCGTGAGTCTCACGAATCACAAGGAAGTGCTCAAGCGGCTCATGCACCAGGAACTTCGCAAGCTCAAGGCCAAGAAGGTGGCCAAGCGCGCGGCGCCAGAACCCTGGAAGATCGCTATGAGACGCGAGAGCATCGTCAAGGGCCTCAACCGCGTCTACCAGATGCTGCGAGACGCCGCGAGCTTCCCAGACTGGGGACTGCACGCCATCCAGTCGCTTTACGATCTGCAGGCGGTAGAGGAGGGCGAGATACTGCGTCTGGCCACGCTCTACGCTAGACTTATCGGCGCTCTGTGGCTGAAGGAGGACCGACACGCGGACTGGGCCGTCGGCTCCATTCCCACGCCCACGCAGCTCGTCAATGCGATTTCTGCCGTCTACCTCGTGGAGCGACTGGGTATCTCCCATGCGAGACGCGTTGAGCTGTTGGACTTCTGCGATCGATCACCTGCTGTCTATGGAGCCAAGGTGGGATACATGGAGGTAGAAAAGAGTGACGTAGTGAGCGGTTTACTCACTTTTTGTTGTTGGTGAGCAGGAACTTCTCGGTTGGAACCCTGCAGAGAGCTCTCCACCTACAGACGACAACAATGGAGCCTCGATATATGAGCGACTGACGAGTGCGCTGGTTCTGTGGCATCACTCACACGCGCTTGGGATCTCGATCGGATTCACCTTGCCACAGCTGCTGCAACACCTGCTGTTAGTGTACCCATACAAAGGCCCCGGTGATCTTTCGCCCCAAGAGTACGAAGACCAAGTGCACTTGGTTACAACCCTGGTGTTTGTACTTACAAACCATGGACGACTGCGCTGCGAGACGGTACGATATTGATCAATTCCACTGCTATACTCAGCTGCTCTGTTGCAAGTGCTAACACTTTCTTCTCGGCGTCAATAGGACCTTCTTCCTCATGAATACTTCTTCCTGCGTCATCGCATCGTTTATCATCTGGCGCAGCAAGATGCCGCTTTGCTCGGCGAATCTTTGCGGGTGAATTACTTAAGCATGGAGCTCGTGACAGTGTATCATCTTAACTAACTTCGAAAATATGCTATGCGTAGGCGTTGAGATGCTTTGAAGGCTCAAATAATCTCGTACAGATGCGCCGAGGAATGGCCTACTTGTTGCTGACTCAACGTGAGGATGGATCTTGGGTGACTGATTCAGTACAAAATGACCCCAACCAGCACTATTTCTCAACTGTGCAAGCGCTATGGGCTCTGTGCGAGCCTCATCGCGTGGGATTCGCTCCTGCCTTTCCGGAAGCCACCCCGATCCTGGAGCTCCACTTGAATGCGGATATTCCGGTTCCTGCTGTGAGTGATATGATGCACGTGTGCACTATTACCCCAAGTTCTGACCTGCTGTTGACTTTTTTTCATTGGTTATACAGGAGGCCTCAGTGAAGAGCTCAAAGAATACCGCGACCGATACCAAGGATGCAAATGTCGATTCCGAGGTGGCTGCTGCAACGGCGGCTGCTCCATCCGAAACCGAAGACGTAGCAACGCGTGTGGCCTTCCTACAAGGTTTACTGGACCAGAACGGCAACGTGAAAAACGTTTCAGCTGCCCTGGCCACGCATGTGCTGAGCACCCTCGCAGATATGGTCCTCACTGTTGATATTCTCAAGAGCACGGGTGTCGGGCGTACGATTAACAAATTACGCAAGCACGCCACCGCCTCTGTTGCCAATGCAGCCACACAACTTGTGACAAAATGGAAGAAGGACTTGCTATAGGCACACATTGAGGCAATATCACGCGAGATAACTCATTGTTACGAACATGTTCATTGCCGAAAGGATTGCTCGCTGTGGTTGACTCATTGTCTGTCGTCAAATTACCAGGGGCTGATGTCTGCTAGCATCTTTTTCGCGGCTTTCCAGGCCGAATTTGATGGAGTCTGTGGCTGCTCGGCTTCATCGAAGGATCCGTAATGCTCGTCCTCTTCGGACATCAACGACTCCTCCAGCTCATATGGTGTGTGCCCAGAACGCGGAGAGTAATCACTGTAAGATGACTCGGAATATCTGTCTGCCCATGATGAACCACTGGCGCTTGACCGGCCACGTTCCTCCAAGTCTTCTCTGCGGCGATCCAACTTGTCTCGAGATTTCTTTCCAACAGATGATCTTCGCCGAGCCGCTGATGCAGGAGATAATCGAGTGTCTCGAGGCCGATTCGCCACAAAATATACCGAAAACAGGAAACAGCTCATGGCAACTCCGAACGCAACCACTAACTCGACGCACATAATGATAGAGAGAAGACGATGATCAATGGGTGGCGTGTCTGGACTTGGTGGTGGAGTCACTGTTGAAAAATAGAGCACAGAGCCCAGGTTAGCTATCACAAATTGCACAAGGCTGACGAGTAGTAGAGCAAACATACCTGCTGGCAACAGAATATTGAGAAGAGCGGCGGCAGCTAGCGTCGATCCTAAGTAGTTATCGTCAAAAGCTTGGGCCGGTTTAGCATTGCGAGAGTCGTATGCTAGCGTAAGAGCCGTGGGTACAGGAGCCTTCGCCGATAGCGAGAAAGGGAGCCATGGCCGAGCAGGTGCAGTTGCCTCGCATACCATGTCCCTGGTCTTGTTTCGAATATAATCGGCTAGGCCTGGAAACTTGTTCTGATCAACCACACCACGTTAGTACAACGGATTTTCTTTGTGGCAAAGAAAAATAACGATGCAAACAAACCCTGGCAAAACCCCGCTGGAGATAGTAGTTGTAGAGAATCCACGTCATGACTGCAGAATGGTCTTTCCTCGACCCAGCAATTCCGGTCGAGTCATCCCCCGAGCACGCGAAAAAGGAAGCTGGGAACTGAGAGCAAAAGAAAGAGAATGAACCGGGCTCTGATAGGAAATGCTTCATCGAACGCATCTTCTTGTCTTCATCCAGTTCTGCAGCGTATCCAGGTAGAAATCCGCGTAACGAGTGAACCGAAGTCAATGACAATCTGCTAGAGTCAGCGAAGAAATCTGCGGATTTGTTCCACAGCCCTTGAGTGCTGTTGTTACCAATGAGAGCCCCCTCCAGCCCTCTGGCCATGGAATGCAGCTCTTTCATATCCTTCAGAAGCTCTTTTTGAGTTAGAGTGAACTCCGTGCAGACGGATGAGTGCTCCACGAGCACACGTCCGATGTTCACCAGGCTCAACGATGACCGCAGCATAAGTGCATTAAATTCCACGTCCTCGACTCCAAATCGATCTGCCTCAACGCCACCCACAGCATTAACGACGGACTCTAGCATGGCTGCTTTGCGGCTGTAAATCTCACTGCCTTCCCCACGATGAATTTGTGCAGCGAGATACACCATAGGCTCGTACAGGTTCTCCACGGCGTCTTCTGCTGGAAATATAGTACTTGCCCCTGCTGCAAAACGAGCTCGAGCTTCCTCGGGGATAGTGCTCACGACTGTTTCGTAGTCTGGCGCATTTTTCAGGTCGGAGAGAAACGCTTTCCAGTGCGGCGAAAGCGACGAAAACGTCTCCCAAGGGTGCTGTGGATGGTCATAAATCATTAGAAGCCCATTACGCACTTGTTGCAACCTCACAGCCAAACCTTACACGTGCAGTGAGCAAACTGTTGGGAGAAGGACCGCGGCGTGTCGAGAATAAATGCTTTTGCAGTTTCTTCAGCGGCTCGTAGACGTGGCATAGGAACTGCACTGCAGTGGTCCGCACTCCCAGCACCGAGTCGTACGGTGCTAGTCGGAAAATCTCCCAAGCCACGTCACCAGCCACAGGAGGAGCAGAGATCGTCGAGGTATTGAACGGCGACATCGGAAGCTCCTCCTCCTGGTACTCGGTCGACGACATTTGCTGCCAAAATGCCGGGCCTGGGTGGAAAGTGCGATTGCTGGGGATCCATCGCAGATGAGAGGCAACGGACGGGCCATAGACCAAGTGTGGCAGTAGCCCGTCGGGCTTCTGGTACTCGAGGATACGCTGGACCTGTGTTGCCGCCTGGTTGAAGTCCTCGTGAGCCAACGCTTGCGCTGCCAAGAGAGCTTCAGCAGGTTTCTGCGTAAAATGCAATAATTGCGTTAGGAAATACACTCAGATATTTCTTCTACATGTATTCATGACCAGATACTGAAAGCCAACGACATCAGGCTTGCCCGCTCCGACGCCGCCAAGCTCCACATCCACATGGTTCGCCAGTAGCATCACGGCGTCTCGCTGCAGCTTCCTCTCATCACACGAAGCATCTGCCGCCGCCAAAGCGAGTGCACACGCTGCGAGCAGCAAACGTGCCAGTCGCATGAGTCTTTGAGGTAATGATAGTCAACTGTCCGAGAGCGAAGTGTCCCAAATTCAATTATTAGCAGAGCTTTTGTATGCTCATAGCAGACAGAGTGATTGTGAGTCGGATCTAATTGGGACAAATTCAACATCGATCTTCAAACGATGCGATCATGAGTCGCTGGGGTTTCCATGCCGTGACGCTAGCCAGTGGCACAGCGGATGCGGCACTGGCGGCCAAGAGGGAGTTGTTGAACCGACTCAAGGCGAATAGTGAGCTAACGAGCTGGACGAGGGGCTGCTCGTATCGCGTCGTGGACCGCACAGAGCTGGAGGAGCTGGTGCGTGTGGCGCACGCGGAGGAAGTGGAGGTCAAGCGACGCGAAGAGAAGGCACCGGAGGAAGCTGCCAGGTTGGAGAAGGAGGCGGAGGGAGGAGACGCAGATCTAGCTCCACAGACAGAAGAGGGGGAGGGGGAGACCACGCGAGTTCCATTGACGCCTCCACTGCTGGCGCTCGCCTTCCAGCGACTCGTGAGTCACGATAAGCTAGAGTTTCTCGTACATCTACAGACAAATGCAAGCACAGGAGAAGGAAGAGAACAGCAGGTACAGACTCATGCAGATGAGAAGGAGGCAGCTCACTCAGAGAACAAGAAAGAGGATTCGGCTGATCCAGTCCAGATGCCTGTGCGTGTGTATGTATTGGTTGACTACCCTTCGTCTCACCGGGAGGTAGATGCACTGCTGCGGCTGGGAGAAATTGGCTGTGCATCACAAGTGACTGACGGACCAGAGAAGCTGCCGCTGTTGCCACTGATTGACGGAGTGGTGCTTTTAGCTGATCCTCTCGGTGTCTCGGCAGCTCGTGGTCGAAACAGAAGTGGGCCCACTAGTCTCCTACAAAATCCTGCTGGGAAAGTGGGCGGTAGCGACCAAAGTATAGAGCCGTCCATATTTCAGACAGCAAATGGTATCGTGAAGGTTCTTTATGAGGCCGCCCAGGTGGGAGGTGTGGAATGGAGCGATTTTACTTTCACAAATGTGACCTGCAGCACTGAAGCGTCAGTGATCAAACAGCCCGAGGACCTTGAGCAGGAACTTGTCAACACTGTAGAGATGATTGCTGCTCAGAAATTTGCGTTCAAGGACTGGGTGGCTTCAACGAAATTTTCTGTGATTCCTAGTTTTCAGAAATGTGAAAGTGATGAACTCTTCAAAAAGTATGAATCGATGCTAAGCGGTGTATTTCCCGGTAGTATTGCAACCAGCACGGTGCTCTTTTCCATTATTGAGGCTGTCGCTACGACCTCTTCCCCTCGGACAGTATCATTCAGCCCCTGTTACAAGAACCAGTCGGATCCATCTCAATTTGAAGAATTTCTTGAGCATGGTGACTTGGTCGCATGTCGAGTGGCGAGTGCTCAACTCTACCATGAAGCGTTGCAAGCAGAAGGGGATCCATGCTTTCTACCACAAGGAAAACACCGTCTTGACGACATCGAACGAGCCATATGGAAGCGAAGCGATCTGCCCGGTGTAGGCAATGAAGGGCGGAAGGCAATGCCTCGAGTGGCAGAGCTGTCTGAGCCGGAACGTAAAGTTCGCAACACGGAACTCTCAACATTCTACACATCACCACGTTTGAGTTGCTCGATGGTGCATTTAACCAGACAACTCTTGCAAGTCGAAGAGATGCTAGGAAGCTCTTGGCGGGGGAAATTGCAGTCTCGTGCATTTTTTGAAAAGTTGACGCGCGCAGTTCTCCCGCAACGAATCGCGCTCGTGCTTCAGCAAAACTCACCCGACACGTATTCAAGTTACTATGCGCCTACAGACTCATTGTTGTTAGCGTATCTCCCGAAAACAGCTCCTGGTCGAATGGAAGTGTCATCTTGGGTAGCTCGTGATCATGTACGTCACCGACCAGCCTTCAAATACTGGAAGCGTGAACACCTCAATTCTCAAGAATATCTGACACCACGCACCGAAGCTGCAGCTGGGGCATGTGTTCCATTGTCTGCCGGACAGCTCGCGCATGTGGCAACACAAACTTGGTCAATGTATCCTGCTGACCACAGTGTGGTGCGGCTATATCGAACGCTTCGAGGGTTTGTATGGCTCACAGTTTACCATCACGGGTGCGTTTACATTTTACTTGATGCAATGCTATCCTTTTATCTAACTCGTGCACTTTCAACAGGGAAACGTTTGGGCTACGACAGGGGATGGATGGGAGGAATGGTGAAGAAAGCACTTACGGAGAACAAGGGCCGAAACAATTCAAGCCGGATTCGAAGCGAATGCTTCAGTTTATTGCGTCATTTAAAGATGATTCTGCACTTTATACCTCCGAGGGGAGAAGAAAGTATCTGAAAAAGCCCGACAAGTTTTCCACTATCACGGTAACCAATTCATTCCCCAGCGGTCTCACCGTGTCCGCTTGCTCTGACGGTTGTGTCACTCAGCGATACACTCAAAAGACTTCAGAAAAATGGGGTGACAGCTCTGTCGCTAGTGACAGAAGTGGTCATGGAGCAAAGAATGGGCTGCAAACAAAGCATAACGAAGATGAGAAATATCGCGTGGTTTACGGAAAGGGGAGCGTTTTAAGGGTGCTCCGATGTGGACGAAGCGAAGTCATGTTAGCTAGTGGTATGGTTCGCGTCGTTCGTGCCTGTAAGAATCATCACCACTGGTCGAGAAAACCAACCGGTCATGACACTGACGTCCACCCTCCATTGGTTACAACGCTCACAGTGGATCCGGAGACCAATGCGCTGATCGAGAGACGCCCCAATGGTGTCATCATTGTCACTTTCACGAGTGGTGCTCGCGTGACGTATCATGTGGATGGCACAAGGATGTACATGAATGCTGGTAGCACACACGTACTCGTGAAGAAGCGGGGCTTTGCAGATGTGTGCATTGATATGGAAGTCAACGTGACAGCCCAACACCACGCAGCAGGAGAACGTGTAGCAGTTACGAAAGGTGGCCTATGTGTGCGCAGCATTGTGAACATTTACGACGGAACGAGTGTTGAAATCAGCTATAACACAAAAGTCACGGCGCAGGTGAACGGCCGAGTCACAACCCGTAAGCCTAGTGGGCAAGTCGTTGTGGCGAAGGACAGTGGAAGAGTGGAATACAACTCACTAGATTGGAGCAGTTTTGCCTCCAAGGACGACGACGATCGAGATGTGACCAGCCATAATGCTGTTTATTACTTCGATTGCCGTCATGGGCAATTCCAACTTTGCGACAACGAGCAGAACCAATTTCACGTAAATTTTAGCGGAACAGATGAAGAAACAGGACCCACCGTAGCTGTTGACCTCGCTGGAGTAGTAAGCGAGAGTGAGGCCGCTCGGTACGCCGTGGATAGCATTCCTGCAAAAGCAGTCATTAACGAACCGATCCAGCCCCATATTTTTGTTCTCAACGGTGATGGTACCGGAGTCGAGATTCTGAGACCGCAAGATATCGCAGAATTCATTGAGAGTGCGCCATCAGAAAACCAAGTCAGAGAATTAACAGACGCAGGATCATCGATTCCACGTCTTCATGTTTTCCTGCGTAGATTGATTTCACCTGGTACTTCTCGACTCAAAACGCACCTTTTTAACGACCCACAGCTCCATGAGGAAATGCTGAATCTCCAACGACCCGTAGGAACGGCAGGAAAGTACCTCCCGAACTACTTTGATGAGGTGAAACATGCATCTCTACTGCAACAGTTCACAACGGTGAGGCGGGTCGAACAAATCCAACCGCTATGCACCGATGAGCTGGATGAAATGCACGCTGGTTGGGCCAAGTGGGAGCAGTGGCAAAAGGATCGTGAAGCGAACAAGGAATGCTACAAAGTTGTGGATCCACGTCAGCCCGACGTGATTGCCCAGGAGATCGCGATGCAAAGGAAAGTAATGGCTGCATATAAGGCGGCTCGTGCACGAAAGAAGATGGCTCGACAAAAAGCACGAGAGATGAAGGCGAAGAGTGTCTCCCAGGAAATGAGTCCTGGGCGCATGGAAACAGTTCAGGAGGGCGAAGAGGCATTGGAAGGGGAGGGCGACGA
The DNA here is from genome assembly GCA_016864655.1 of Phytophthora cactorum. Lineage (NCBI taxonomy): Eukaryota > Oomycota > Peronosporomycetes > Peronosporales > Peronosporaceae > Phytophthora > Phytophthora cactorum. The sequence continues at coordinate 104,549 of NHQK01000110.1, forward strand.
TGAAGAGCATTCGGACGATGAGTTTGGTCAGTTCGGATCGGATATGAGCGACGATGACGTTGGAGACACAGTTGAAGTGGACGACCCGATGGAATTGCTCTGGTCCGCGTTCTCTCAGGCCGACGTGGAAGGCAGGGGTCTACTGTCCATTGCTCAAAGTACGTGTGATATGATCTGCTATTCTAGCAGTTTTAATCCGCTAATAATCTCGTGTGGATGTGTTGTTGTTAGCACGCTTGGGTGTGGCTAATGTGCTGGGCATCGGTGTGACGACAAACGAGCTAACGGAGGCGCTCGTGCGGTTCAAACTGCCCTACCCGTTCAATGTACATACATCGTGCTCACACAGAGCTGCTTGTACTTGGTAATCAGCTCACTAACTGCCTTTCTGCCGCAGGTGAGCTTTGACGTGTTCGCCGACCTCGTGGCGTTCTTCCGCAAGGGCGACAGCGACAATCAGGATCCGGCAGAGTCGAGCGCAGACACTACGAGCCACATCCCGCCGCTGAAGGGCGTGGCAGTGGAGCAGCGCAAAGGCCAAGGCCGCGCCGCAGCTGGGTCTGCCGCCGAGGCTATCCGGGCGAGGCTTTACCACGCTGTGTAAATGTAGACATCGATTTAAAAAAGTGTAGCCATACTTTCAGACCTGGTATCCGGTTCAAGAGGTGGGATAAAGAGAGACGAAATAACCAACGGTCGCTGAAGACGCAGCCAGTCATTTTGCATCTGACGTCAAAAGAGTAAGCAACTATGACCGGCCCTCCGTCCCCCAAGCGCCAGCGCACCGACGACAACACGTCCGACGAGAAGGTGGTGAAGGTTCTCGAGTCCGTGAAGAAGGTGGAGGAGGAGCTCGAGAAGGTGAACGTGGAGCAGGCCAAGGAGATCCTCGTCATCGAGACCAAGTACAATGCTAAGAAGCGCCCCACTTACGTCAAGCGCAACAAGCTGCTGGCCGACATCCCGCACTTCTGGAAGCAAGTGGTACGTCCGTCTTTTTCTCTGTCATCAGAGAGCTTTGATCTCTTACGACTAGTGCGCTCACCCATTCACTTGCTCGTTCTCCTGCTTGGTGCTACAGTTTGTGAACCACCCGCTAGTGGGCAACTACATCAACGAGGACGACGAGAAGCTCATGGACTTCTTGCAGACGTTTGACGTCACGTTCGTGGGCGATGATGGAAGTTTCAAGATGGAGTTGGTGAGAACCCAACCGATTTGCTGCTATTTCGTTCCGGAGAGATACTAAATGGTTGCTTCGTCTTGTTTGAATCGCCATCAGACCTTCCAGGAGAACCCGTACTTCTCGCCTACAACCTTATGGAAGCAGGTCAAGTTCTTGGAGGACGGAGAAGAGGTGGAGGTCACCGCCACGGAGCTCACCTGGAAGGACAAGGCTGAGATGACGGAGGACTCGGAGAAGTTCCCATTCTTTCAGGTATGCTAATCTGCTTGATTGGGATGGGCATTATGTTAATCGAAGCGCTCTAAATTTGTGTGTTCAATTCAGTGGTTCGTCGCAACGGACGGTGACCAGGACGTTGCCGAGATCATCAAGGAGGAGATGTGGAAGAACCCCGTACCGTACTTCTTGATGGTGCGCTGTGACCTCTGCAGTTGACTTGGTCGATGGGCAAGTTTACTCACTACGATGTGCTGTAATATTAGGACGAGGAGGACGACGAGGAGAGTGAGGGCGAGGTCGAAGAAGGCGAGGGCGACGAGGGCGACGACAAGGAATAACTTTAGACCCGGACTAGTGGCTGCCGCTCAGACACCAACGTTACCAATAATGATTTCTCTTTTAGCTTTTTTCCTTGTCTGTGCTGTTGATCGTAGCGTATCTGCTTTTGTGTCATGAGTACTGGCACGCACTTTTTCGTTGAGTTTCGTGCTGTCTAATTGCTTTTCTTCTTCACGTACATGGCGCTGGGCAGCCACTTGATCGGGTTGCGATTGTAGATTGGCCAGTTCGGCAGAACCAACTGCAGTGACGACGACAACAACAAAGAGATGTAAGTCAGGCCAATGCCACGTGTCCCACGCTTTAGATTACTGTACCAGTGCGCTGAGAACCGTAGCAGCGACCCAGGCCTGGAACGGGTACGAGAAGTCCTGTTGGAAGTAGCCGTAGATCCAGGCGGGCGTGCAGATGACCACGAAGCACACCACCAGCAGAGTCTCCGCGCGCGCCTGCCCCTTATAGTCAACCATCTCCACCTCGGCTTATTGCGCACAATGAAAGGTGCAGTTCAGAAAACCTGTCCCCTGTAAATTAAGAGAAATTATTGTAAATTAGAGGAAATTATTGTAATCACAACCCGTTTTGTCCTATAGAAATTCTAAATCGACCGTTACTAGTATTATAATAGGGGCTGTTTCTTTTCAGAATAGAGATCTAGTTTCTGGAGTTGGAGTAAATGAATATCTGATCAAAAATCCGGATAAGCTAGAAGTAGATTTCCATGTGGATATTTTGGGATGCTCCAATACTTAGTCCAGCGGAGTTATCAGGGGGGGGCGATAACTCCAAGGAGTCTATTTTGGAGCAACGCTACGTAATCCTCGACTAGCTTGGTAACCCCCGAATAGCTCCAGAAACTATAGTTCTCTAATAACGAGAATAAGAATAGGAATAGATCATCTACCCTAGTCCGTTCTGGAAAACGCTAATATCTTATTGGCTTAAAAGATATTCCCGGAATATCTTTATTCTGACTTTGAAAGTCAGAATAAAGTTAATCGTGGGGAATAACTTGCACAAGCTGATACCCATTGGTGACTGGCGGGTCATGGGAACGCCAGTGTGGTGCAGCGGGATGACCAAATCTGTGAAGAAGCTTGATCCGACTTCCCACCAGCGCCCAGACACCGACTAACGGAGGGGGTCCCCCGATGATTCGTGATCTGATGAACTTTGCTCACCTTGTGTACCCGTCGTAGGGCGGATCTGCTCTTCTGGTAACTTTCGAAGAGTTCTTGAGGCGAAGCTTGAGCGTCTTGGCGAGACGCGGGGATGGAGTAGAGCAGTAGTGGTAGATCTTCACTACTTCTCTGTTCCACGAAATTATGACCTTTTAGCACTTTTGGGTCTGCCACAGTCAATACTTCATGTATGAAAACAAATCGCGCATCGACATATTCAGCAGAATGAGGGCTTTCATGTCATAGTTATGCTGCTCGCTTAACGGCCCTTCTGCTTTATTATAACATGCTTCTTGTGAAGTGGTGATTTTGAAGAAATAGCTTTATTTTCGCATTTCATCAGGAAAACGTGATTCTTGTAATGGGCCAACTCTGTGCCCACTACTTCGGCTTACACGTTAGCGCACGTGTACGAGGAAGCGTAGTTTGCTTAAACTTAGGTTAACTATACTTTCGTCCGAAAGTATAGATTTACTAAAATAAGGAAAGCTAAAAAGCCGTTTTGGGTTAAAATGAGAACTGTTATTTATGATTTATGTCTGGACTGGGTTTCCTCCTAAAACGGATATCCTATATGAAAGGTATTCTGCCATCCGATGGCTGTCAGAACCCTGCTAATCTAATTGGTAGAAAGAAATGCTTATCTACCAATAGGAAGCCTAAATGCATACAGACCAGCGGTCTGCAAAGTGTAACCATTGGTGTGTCTTACATCAACGTTAGAGAACCCTCCATGTAATCAAGCAGCTACGTGTAGCCAATTGCGTGTAACCCCGTTACCCCCCCCCCCCCCCCGTTAAGATAAGACGTGCAAGTCTTAACACGCCAATCAAAGAATTGACGAGACCGTCAACTCTCCGGGAAATTCGAGCTCATTCCGCAATGAGCTCGCTAACGAAGACGCCAGCGCAAGAGTCTGCATCGGCAGACTCTGCTACGTCCGTGCCTGCATCAGCAGGCGCCACTACCTCGGTGCCTGCGCAAGCAAGCACCTCCATGACAGAGTCTACACTCTCTGTCGACGAATACCACGCGCTACAGTATAAGAAGCGCGTGGAGGATAAGGCTGCTGCCCCGGAGACGATCCTCGAGGGCTCGTCGGTGTGGAATACCGACGGTAGCATGCCTACCGACTATGGGTCGGACATCAGTGATGTCCCCATGGAGGACGGGGAAGTCCCATCCTCAGCAGCCGACTCCAAGTCGGCCGCAATCGCGCATGAGCCGGTCACAGGGTCGCATCGACCCGTGAAGATGATCCGAGCGCTTCAAGTTCAAAGCGCTCGTATAATGATGAAGAAGAGAAGGCACCAACGCCGGTTACGCCTTCTTCTCCGCGTCCTGTCCCTACAGAACGCGCTCCATGGATGCCAAGTGCATCCGAGATTGCTTCCAGGTTCGGTGCGACTTCGCCACCGAACCCGATCCCGCTGTACGTGTGCAGCGCCATCATTGATGACGCTGAGGCTGCAGCTCAGCACTTTGATCCGATGACGAATCAAAGGCATGGCTATTTCATCGGATTCTTCCATGAGCTCCGATGGCATGCGTCGAAGAGAACTTCGCGCAAGAGCAAAGTGCCCGAGTGGGTGGCACTTTGTCAATCTTGGAACGCCTTTGTTGAGCACTTCAACAAAGACGCGAAAGCGTACCGTGCCCGCATCGTTGCGACGCAACGTCGCTTCGAGACTTTCTCGAGGCGTCACATGATCGATCGCCTCCATAATGAAGCTATGGAGGCGGGTATTCCGTGCGCAGTTCCCTTTGGAACTGCGTGTTTGCACTGCCCCCCTGGGGCTGAGCGTCTCACTGAGCGAGACGTCACCGGATACACGACTGTGCGTGTACCTGTTTAGCTGCGTGATCTCCGCGTTCAACTTGAACATCGTGATGAACGTCGTGACACTCCGCGTGTCAGCGGTGATCGCAGCGCTCGTGCAGGCGTTACGCCTGCACTCCGTTCTGGGCTTGGTACGCCCTCGCCATTTCCGGAACGTCCTCCATCAGAACGTTCCGAGATTCCCATGTATCTCGGTGGGGAGAAAATCCTCTCCAACGAATACGAAGATGAGCCTGATCTCGGTTCGTCTTCGGGGGTTCATAGCCCACGATTCGCTTGACTATCCACTGAGTCAAGACGCGCGCATCGCGCCGTGGTGGTTGCGAGGGCGGAAAGATACCCCTCGTACGGTCAACCCCAGGTTGACCGTGACTCCCGTGCTCTACACGATCGTGTAGCCGCTCTGGAACAGTTCCAGAGCGGGGAGTTCGCTCAGCTGCAGCAGGAGCTGCGCTACCAGAAGGCGCAGGTCGCGCAGGCCGCTCAGACCGCGTCGAACATCCAAGTGGAACTTGGAACGCAGGTCGTGAGGCTCCACAACCGTGTTGCTGCCCTCGAGAAGCTGGCTTACGCCGCTTCGTCGTCTTCTGCGAGCCATCAAGGTTAGGTGGCTCGTGTTGCGTGTACGGCTTCAACCGCCCGACATAGAATGTCGGATGGAGCCGCATGCTGGACGGTATGTCCAACGTGTACGCGTTGCCATGCCGTTCAAGCACTGTGAACGGACCGATGAAGCGCGGAGCAAGTAAGCTTGCTCCGAAATCCGAAACTGCATGTCTAGGCAGGTTCTGAGTAGCTAACAGAACTAATGAACCCTTTTCGAATTCATTTGTGTTGCCCCTGCCGACATTGTCAGCGTTCAGCTTCTGTCTATCCACAGAAGCTGCTATCGCGTCCTGGACAAACCGTATTACGGCTTGTCGGCGCTGGACAAAGTCCATTGCTTGCGTGCCGAATGGTTTGTTCAGCACGGCGTTCTTCCCCGCAGCAGGCCCGGCCTGTGCGCCGTCTGTGCCCTGCACAGACGTGTTGTTCTTGGTCGCGGTGTCTGTGCCCTGCACAGACCCGTAGTTCTTGTCCGTCGTCTCGTTCCCGGGACGAGACGCAGCTTGTCTTCGTGTCGTCATCGCTGATACTGTGTCGGTATCAGCGCTCTTCTGCGGTTGTTCGGATGCAACCGTAGATCCTCCCCCACTTAAGGAGGAAGCCACCGTTCCGAGCATGCTCGGAAGGCGTGGATGCCGCATTGCATTCACGTAGAACGGTGTATGCCCCGTCGAGGCATGCACCGAGTTGTTGATGGCAAACTCTGCCATCGGCAGACAGTCGCTCCATTGCTGGAACGAGTGTGCGTAGCTCTTCAACAGGTCGCCGAGCACGCGATTCACGCGCTCGGTCTGACCGTCCGTCTGCGGATGGTCCGCAGTCGACATCGACAATTGTGTACCAAGAAGTGTAAACACTTCTTGCCAGAACCGCGCTGTGAAGCGTGAATCACGGTCCGATACAATGTCGAGCGGCATGCCATGGTGTTTGAACACCATGTCTACAAACAGTCGTGCTGTCTGTACGGCTGTCACTTCAGCCGGCACTACAGCAAGATGCACCATCTTGCTGAATCGATCTACAAAGACCACGACACCAGTCCTCCGCTTACTGTCAGGCGGAAGACCAAAGCCAAAGTCCATAGAGATGGACTGCCAACACTCCGACGATGTCGGAAGTGATTGAAGCGGAACCTGCGAAAACGCAGCAGGCTTCACGCGTTGACACACCTCGCAAGCACGTACGTACTTGCGCACCCACTTGTACTGGTGATTCCAGTAGAAGTCACGCGTGAGAAGCACGTATGTCTTCCCACGACCAGGATGCCCTGCCGTAGGGGCATCGTGGTACTCGTACATGATCCGCATCCGCAGATCATAGTCGTTCGGCACGACGATGCGAATCACATCGTCGTCCACTGCGCTGTATAGCAGCAGTCCTTCGTGCACACGATAACGATGTGCACGAGCTCGAAGGTGTGGTGCCAACTTCCGACACGCCTCGTCGGAATGTGCTGAGGCGTAGCTCAGCAGCTGCTTCGCGTCTGCGTCACTCGCATACGCGGCCTTCACGTCGTCGATCAACGACGACGACGGAGCACTCACACGCTCGACGCCAATCCGATTGGCGTCGGCTGTCTTCACAGCATAATCTGGCCGACGTGACAATGCGTCGGCCACGACGTTCAACCTTCCGGGTTTGTATTCAACCCGGAAGTCGTACTCTGCGAAGAACGACAACCCTCTCGCCATCCGTTGCGAGATGTGTAGCGACTTCACTGCAGTTTGCAGTGAAGCGTGGTCGGTGTAGACCACGAACGGTCCACTCCCAAGTAGATACACTCAGAACTTCGCGAGTGCATACTTCATCGCAATGAGCTCCTTGTCATGTACGGGATAGTTACGCTCAGCTGGCTTCAGCCGACGCGACTGATAGTAGACCACACGATCACGAGGGTCGTGATCGTGTTGCATCAACGCGCATCCGATCGCAAAGTCGGATGCGTCACACACAACGTGGAACGGACGATCTTGGTCAGCCACTGCCGAGATCGGCGCTTCAGTCAAGCCCTGCTTGACTGCATCGAAGGTCTGCTGACACTCAGCAGTCCACTTCCACTCAGCTTCCTTCTTTAGAAGCTGCGACAGCGGGCGGATTTTGCCCGCGTAGTTTTCAACGTACTTGCACAAGTACGTTGCAAGCCCAAGGAACTGCCTCAGTTCCTTGACATTGGATAGCGTAGGCCATTCACTTATCACTCTGACCTTCTCTGGGTCAGGGCGTACGCCCTTCTTCCCGACGACACACCCGAGAATGGGTATCTTGCTCGCCCCGAAGATACACTTCTTCAGGTTTGCATAGAGCTTATGCTTTCGCATGATCCCTAGCAGCTGATGGAGGTGCTCCCTGTGCACCTCAACGTCAGTTTTCCCGTTTACATCCCGGCTGTGGACGAGCACATCGTCGAAGTAACTCGGTGCGAAGTTGCGCACCGAGCGCAATAGATGCGTCACGCATCTATTGAAGGTAGCAGGGGCATTCTTCAGTTCCTGCGGCATTACGAGCCACTCCCAAAGCATACCGCTTGGAGTGCTCACCGCCGTGAGAGTGATGTCGCTCTCACGCATCAGGATCTGATAGAAACCGTCGCGCAGATCAAGAGCACTGTAGATGGTGCTCTTGGCCATCGAACCGATGATCACATCTTTCGTGGTATCGGCGTCTGCGCCGGTATCGTCGCATCGTTCAGCTTGTTGTAAGTATGAACAATGCTCCATCCGCTCTGTTGCTTCTTGACACAGAACGTTGGTGCACTGTGCGGGGACTTTGATTCCCGCACCTGCCCTGCCTGACGACGACTCTCGAAGAAGTCGTCGATCGCCTTCACTTGATCTCGCGGCAGTGGCCACTGCCGCGTCACACAGTACTTCGTACCCGGCACGAGGTCAATCTCGTGCTGTATTCCCTTGTCCTGCGGAAGCTCCGCAGGAATCTCGTCCGGGAGCACATCCTTGTGTTCCCGCAGAACATCGTAGAAGGGACTCGCTGAAGGCGAGTCCCGGCTCTGCCCGTCGAAGCGCTCCTTCTTTGTCTTCGCACTGAGAGTGTCCTTACTCTCAGTGGTACTCGCAACGTGGAGTTGCCTCAACTCCTCCGCTTCGCTCTTCATCCTTTCGAGATTCGAAAGGATGCATATCGGTTCGATGCGTCCATCGTACAGGTCCTTCGCGAAGCGCATCCAGCTCATGGCTGGAAGCGACGCCACCTCCGACGCACTCGTCGGAGGATTCTCCATTTCCATCGACCGGTACTGGAGACCAGTACGGGCCCATGTCAAGACGTTCAACGTCTCGACACTCGACGTCGCGTCCGATGTCTGCCCGGCAGACATCTCTTGTAGTGTCTCGATCCCGGACCGAGACTTGCGCAGCTTGTGTTGCTTGCGCTGTCGTTTCTTTTTGTGGAGCCGGGCTCCACTTGTTCCTCGTCCAGGCCCGGCCTTGGACGGGGTTCCGTTGTCGTAACCGTTGGCGGATTCTTTCCGCGGACGCACACAATCAGCCCGGCTTTGATTGCATATCGCTTCTTCGTGCAGCCCGCTGCACGCGCACGCAGCGTTTCCGGTGTTGGACGTTTGCAACCGCCAACACTGCTTGCCGCGTCATCAACACACGGAGTTGATGGGTTCTTGACACCTCGACGCCTTGCGGCGGAGCCTTCCGTGTCAACTCCCGGAGCCGACACACCTTTATTACCTCGACGCCTTGCGGCGGAGCTGACCGGCCGACTTTACAGCTACTGCTTGTAGCTGAAGTCTCTTCCATACTTAATCGATCAACTCCCAGAGTTGATGCGCACATTGAAGTAGGAACGCACCTCAAATCTGATTTCCTGATTTGAGACTGATTCAAAGACTGCCTCAGTCGTTGTGATTTGTGGGTGGGCACCGGAGGCTGCAACACACGGTGCTGCCTCAACGGTGGTGATCGAATGCACCTTGCGGTGCATGTGCGACACTGACAGGGCCATCGCTCTCTGTCGTGTTGCGTCCGAAGCGTACAAGCGTACGCTTCTCCCAGTTGACCACTGGATCATGCGTGCAAGCCACGGCATGCCCAACACCAAGTCAAACTTATCGTCTAAATCTAAGACGATAAGGTTCTCCACAAACACCCGGTGTTTGTACGAGAAGCGCACGCGTACGACGCGCTTCTCAGTCCTCACGGTGGCACCCGTTGCCAACCGCACTTCCAACACACTTCGAGGTGTGTCTACATCCTCGAAGTTCAGCTTCGGTAGACTTTGCTGTCGAACAAAGTTGTTCGACGCACCCGAGTCTACCAGAGCACGAAGAGAGTTCTCTCTCTTCGACCTTATTTTCAGGATGACAAGATTTGGCTTGTCATCTTGCTTCTTGCAGTGAGAGTCTCTCTCACTGGGGGCTACAGTCTTCAGTGTCCCGTGTCCGTTGTAGACACGCGTGACTGCACTACCAGTAGGGCGCCCCGCGCCTACTGGCCCGCGCGTTTTTTTATTGATCGCGGCGATGCCCGTCATCGTCACGTCGGCCCCCGGCCTTGTGTACAGCCGCTGTGCACTCACGCGCATAGTGTCCGGTGTATCCGCATCGGAAACACCGCACGCTACTGTTGTTCCGCTGCTGGTGACCAGCAGCCGTAGCGTTCGAGAGGTCCATAGGTTCCGGACCTCCCGTTCTCATTACCGGACGTGCCATCCTCGGCACGTTCACATACAATTTAGCCTACCGCAGGCTAAATTCCTCTTTGCATGGCAAGGGTGATCGCAGCTTCGAGAGTACTTGGGTACTCTCGGAAGAGGTAGGTCTTGACGGGTCCATCCCTCAAGCCCTTCATGAACGTGACGACCTTGGTCGCCTCGTCCATCGAGTTGGTCACGATGTTCGAGACCAAGTACCGCGCACGTTGGGCGTAAGCATGAACGTCATGCTTACCTTGCTGCAGGTCGAGGAACTCAGCCCTCGACCGGAACTCGTTCTTAGGAGGCTCAAACGCTTGTCTCAGCTCCTCCTTGAACTCCGCGTACGTGCCGAAGCACGTAGCGTCTGTGAGCCGGCGTCCATACGCCCAGCTGCTCGCTCGTCCGCCAAGGCATGGCATGGCGAACGCAACCTTTGACGGATCGTCGAAGATGCGTCGAGCTGCAATGGCAGTGTCGTCCTCGACAAGCCATCGGAGAAGAGGTTCCCCCTCTTTTCCACATAGTTGCTCACGTGCAGTTTCAATGACTGCACGGGCGGTGTCGTCCCGGACGACGCCGTCGTAGTCGTAGCGGTAGCAGCATCTCGCTGCTCCTTGACTATGAAGCCCAGAGCAACACCGTGTTGCTCTGTCGGTGACAACACGTCCGTAGCATCGTCGCTACGGCCGCCTCCCCAATGACTGTTGCCAGTCTTTGGAGAGCTTCCCACTCTGGATCCGACAGGTCGGGGCAGTCTGCACGCGCAATCTGCGTTGCAGACTCGCTCGGGCCACGCATGCACGGATTACCGTCCATGGGTTGGTTCTCGGCCCCTTGTTCGTATTCCATACGAACAAGTCAGGTAGTCGGTCGTTGGACGGACTACAAAGTGCTACCAGGTGTAATGAGCCAACTCTGTGCCCACTACTTCGGCTTACACGTTAGCGCACGTGTACGAGGAAGCGTAGTTTGCTTAAACTTAGGTTAACTATACTTTCGTCCGAAAGTATAGATTTACTAAAATAAGGAAAGCTAAAAAGCCGTTTTGGGTTAAAATGAGAACTGTTATTTATGATTTATGTCTGGACTGGGTTTCCTCCTAAAACGGATATCCTATATGAAAGGTATTCTGCCATCCGATGGCTGTCAGAACCCTGCTAATCTAATTGGTAGAAAGAAATGCTTATCTACCAATAGGAAGCCTAAATGCATACAGACCAGCGGTCTGCAAAGTGTAACCATTGGTGTGTCTTACACCAACGTTAGAGAACCCTCCATGTAACCAAGTGGATACATATAGCCAATTGCGTGTAACCCCGTTACAATCTTCGACGAGCCGTCAAAGGTTGCGTTCACCATGTCATGTCTTGGCGGACGAGCGAGGAGCTGAACTTATGGACGGCGGCTCACGGATGCTCGTGCTTCGGCACGTACGCGGAGTTCAAGGAGGAGCTGAGACAAGCGTTTGAGCCTCCTAAGAACGAGTTCCGGTCGAGGGCTGAGTTCCTCGACCTGCAGCAAGGTAAGCATGACGTTCATGCTTACGCCCAACGTGCGCGGTACTTGGTCTCGAACATCGTGACCAACTCGATGGACGAGGCGACCAAGGTCGTCACGTTCATGAAGGGCTTGAGGGATGGACCCGTCAAGACCTACCTCTTCCGAGAGTACCCAAGTACTCTCGAAGCTGCGATCACCCTTGCCATGCAAGAGGAATTTAGCCTGCGGTAGGCTAAATTGTATGTGAACGTGCCGAGGATGGCACGTCCGGTAATGAGAACGGGAGGTCCGGAACCTATGGACCTCTCGAACGCTACGGCTGCTGGTCACCAGCAGCGGAACAACAGTAGCGTGCGGTGTTTCCGATGCGGATACACCGGACACTATGCGCGTGAGTGCACAGCGGCTGTACACAAGGCCGGGGGCCGACGTGACGATGACGGGCATCGCCGCGATCAATAAAAAAACGCGCGGGCCAGTAGGCGCGGGGCGCCCTACTGGTAGTGCAGTCACGCGTGTCTACAACGGACACGGGACACTGAAGACTGTAGCCCCCAGTGAGAGAGACTCTCACTGCAAGAAGCAAGATGACAAGCCAAATCTTGTCATCCTGAAAATAAGGTCGAAGAGAGAGAACTCTCTTCGTGCTCTGGTAGACTCGGGTGCGTCGAACAACTTTGTTCGACAGCAAAGTCTACCGAAGCTGAACTTCGAGGATGTAGACACACCTCGAAGTGTGTTGGAAGTGCGGTTGGCAACGGGTGCCACCGTGAGGACTGAGAAGCGCGTCGTACGCGTGCGCTTCTCGTACAAACACCGGGTGTTTGTGGAGAACCTTATCGTCTTAGATTTAGACGATAAGTTTGACTTGGTGTTGGGCATGCCGTGGCTTGCACGGCATGATCCAGTGGTCAACTGGGAGAAGCGTACGCTTGTACGCTTCGGACGCAACACGACAGAGAGCGATGGCCCTGTCAGTGTCGCACATGCACCGCAAGGTGCATTCGATCACACCGTTGAGGCAGCACCGTGTGTTGCAGCCTCCGGTGCCCACCCACAAATCACAACGACTGAGGCAGTCTTTGAATCAGTCTCAAATCAGAAATCAGATTTGAGGTGCGTTCCTACTTCAATGTGCGCATCAACTCTGGGAGTTGATCGATTAAGTATGGAAGAGACTTCAGCTACAAGCAGTAGCTGTAAAGTCGGCGTGTCAGCTCCGCCGCAAGGCGTCGAGGTAATAAAGGTGTGTCGGCTCCGGGAGTTGACACGGAAGGCTCCGCCGCAAGGCGTCGAGGTGTCAAGAACCCATCAACTCCGGGTGTTGATGACGCGGCAAGCAGTGTTGGCGGTTGCAAACGTCCAACACCGGAAACGCTTGCGTGCTCGCGTGCAGCCGGGCTGCACGAAGAAGCGATATGCAATCAAGCCGGGCTTGATTGTGTGCGTCCGCGGAAAGAATCCGCCAACGGTTACGACAACGGAACCCCGTCCAAGGCCGGGCCTGGACGAGGAACAAGTGGAGCCGGGCTCCACAAAAAGAAACGACAGCGCAAGCAACACAAGCTGCGCAAGTCTCGGTCCGGGATCGAGACGCTACAAGAGATGTCTGCCGGGCAGACATCGGACGCGACGTCGAGTGTCGAGACGTTGAACGTCTTGACATGGGCCCGTACTGGTCTCCAGTACCGGTCGATGGAAATGGAGAATCCTCCGACGAGTGCGTCGGAGTTGGCGTCGCTTCCAGCCATGAGCTGGATGCGCTTCGCGAAGGACCTGTACGATGGACGCATCGAACCGATATGCATCCTTTCGAATCTCGAAAGGATGAAGAGCGAAGCGGAGGAGTTGAGGCAACTCCACGTTGCGAGTACCACTGAGAGTAAGGACACTCTCAGTGCGAAGACAAAGAAGGAGCGCTTCGACGGGCAGAGCCGGGACTCGCCTTCAGCGAGTCCCTTCTACGATGTTCTGCGGGAACACAAGGATGTGCTCCCGGACGAGATTCCTGCGGAGCTTCCGCAGGACAAGGGAATACAGCACGAGATTGACCTCGTGCCGGGTACGAAGTACTGTGTGACGCGGCAGTGGCCACTGCCGCGAGATCAAGTGAAGGCGATCGACGACTTCTTCGAGAGTCGTCGTCAGGCAGGGCAGGTGCGGGAATCGAAGTCCCCGCACAGTGCACCAACGTTCTGTGTCAAGAAGCCACAGGGCGGATGGCGCATCGTTCATGCTTACAACAAGCTGAACGATGCGACGATACCGGCGCAGACGCCGATACCACGAAAAGATGTGATCATCGATTCGATGACCAAGAGCACCATCTACAGTGCTCTTGATCTGCGCGACGGATTCTATCAGATCCTGATGCGTGAGAGTGACATCGCTCTCACGGCGGTGAGCACTCCAAGCGGTATGCTTTGGGAGTGGCTCGTAATGCCGCAGGGACTGAAGAATTCCCCCTGCTACCTTCAATAGATGTGTGACGCATCTATTGCGCTCGTCGCACCGAGTTACTTCGACGATGTGTTTGTTCACAGCCGGGCTGTGAACGGGAAGACTGACGTTGAGGTGCACACGGAGCACCTCCGTAAGCTGCTAGGGCTCATGCATAAGCTCTATGCGAACCTGAAGAAGTGTATCTTCGGGGCGAGCGAGATACCCATTCTCGGGTATCTCGTCGGGAAGAACGGCGTACGCCCTGACCCAGAGAAGGTCAGAGTGATAAATGAATGGCCTACGCTATCCAATGTCAAGGAACTGAGGCAGTTCCTTGGGCTTGCAACGTACTTGTGCAAGTACGTTGAGAATTATGTGGGCAAGATTCGCCCGCTGTCGCAGCTTCTAAAGAAGGAAGCTGAGTGGAAGTGGACTGCTGAGTGTCAGCAGGCCTTCGATGCAGTCAAGCAGGGCTTGACTGAAGCGCCGATCTTGGCAGTGGCTGACCTAGATCGTCCGTTCCACGTCGTGTGTGACGCATCCGACTTTGCGATCGGATGCGCGTTGATGCAACACGATCACGAGGGTCGTGATCGTGTGGTCTACCATCAGTCGCGTCAGCTGAAGCCAGCTGAGCGCAACTATCCCGTACATGACAAGGAGCACCTTGCCATGAAGTATGCACTCGCGAAGTTTCGAGTGTATCTACTTGGGAGTGGACCGTTCGTGGTCTACACCGACCACGCTTCACTGCGAACTGCAGTGAAGTCGCCGCACATCTCGCAACGGATGGCGAGATGGTTGTCGTTTTTCGCAGAGTACGACTTCCGGGTTGAATACAAACCCGGAAGGTTGAACGTCGTGGTCTACACCGTATTGTCACGTCGGCCAGATTATGCTGTGAAGACAGTCGACGCCAATCGGATTGGCGTCGAGCGTGTGAGTGCTCCGTCGTCGTCGTTGATCGACGACGTTAAGGCCGCGTATGCGAGCGACGCAGACGCGAAGCAGCTGCTGAGCTACGCCTCAGCACCTTCCGACGAGGCGCGTCGGAAGTTGGCACCACACCTTCGAGCTCGTGCACATGCACGAAGGACTGCTGCTATACAGCGCAGTGGACGACGATGTGACTCGCATCGTCGTGCCGAACGACTATGATCTGCGGATGCGGATCATGTACGAGTATTACGATGCCCCTACGGCAGGGCATCCTGGTCGTGAGAAGACATACGTGCTTCTCACGCGTGACTTCTACTGGAATCACCAGTACAAGTGGGTGCGCAAGTACGTACGTGCTTGTGAGGTGTATCAACGCGTGAAGCCTGCTGCGTTTTCGCAGGCTCCGCTTCAATCACTTCCGACACCGTCGGAGTGTTGGCAGTCCATCTCTATGGACTTTGTCTTTGGTCTTCCGCCTGGCAGTAAGCGAAGGACTGGTGCCGTGGTCTTTGTAGACCGATTCAGCAAGATGGTGCATCTTGCTGTAGTGCCGGCTGAAGTGACAGCCGTACAGACAGCACGACTGTTTGTAGACATGGTGTTCAAACACCATGGCATGCCGCTCGACATTGTGTCGGACCGTGATCCACGCTTCACAGCGCGGTTCTGGCAAGAAGTGTTTACACTTCTTGGTACACAATTGTCGATGTCGACTGCGGACCACCCGCAGACGGACAGTCAGACCGATCACATGAATCGCGTGCTCGGCGACCTGTTGAAGAGCTACGCACACTCGTTCCAGCAATGGAGCGACTGTCTGCCGATGGCAGAGTTTGCCATCAACAACTCGGTGCATGCCTCGACGGGGCATACACCGTTCTACGTGAATGCAATGCGGCATCCACGCCTTCCGAGCATGCTCGGAACGGTGGCTTCCTCCTTAAGTGGGGGAGGATCTACGGTTGCATCCGAACAACCGCAGAAGAGCGCTGATACCGACACAGTATCAGCGATGACGACACGAAGACAAGCTGCGTCTCGTCCCGGGAACGAGACGACGGACAAGAACTACGGGTCTGTGCAGGGCACAGACACCGCGACCAAGAACAACACGTCTGTGCAGGGCACAGACGGCGCACAGGCCGGGCCTGCTGCGGGGAAGAACGCCGTGCTGAACAAACCATTCGGCACGCAAGCAATGGACTTTGTCCAGCGCCGACAAGCCGTAATACGGTTTGTCCAGGACGCGATAGCAGCTTCTGTGGATAGACAGAAGCTGAACGCTGACAATGTCGGCAGGGGCAACACAAATGAATTCGAAAAGGGTTCATTAGTTCTGTTAGCTACTCAGAACCTGCCTAGACATGCAGTTTCGGATTTCGGAGCAAGCTTACTTGCTCCGCGCTTCATCGGTCCGTTCACAGTGCTTGAACGGCATGGCAACGCGTACACGTTGGACATACCGTCCAGCATGCGGCTCCATCCGACATTCTATGTCGGGCGGTTGAAGCCGTACACGCAACACGAGCCACCTAACCTTGATGGCTCGCAGAAGACGACGAAGCGGCGTAAGCCAGCTTCTCGAGGGCAGCAACACGGTTGTGGAGCCTCACGACCTGCGTTTCAAGTTCCACTTGGATGTTCGACGCGGTCTGAGCGGCCTGCGCGACCTGCGCCTTCTGGTAGCGCAGCTCCTGCTGCAGCTGAGCGAACTCCCCGCTCTGGAACTGTTCCAGAGCGGCTACACGATCGTGTAGAGCGCGGGAGTCACGGTCGACCTGGGGTTGACCGTACGAGGGGTATCTTTCCGCCCTCGCAACCACCACGGCGCGATGCGCGCGGCTCGACTCGGTCGATAGTCGAGCAAATCGTGGGCTATGAACCCCCGAAGACGAACCGAGATCAGGCTCATCTTCGTATTCGTTGGAGAGGATTTCCTCCCCACCGAGATACATGGGAACCTCGGAACGTTCTATTGAGGGTTGCTGGTTTTGGGTACTGTGTACCAGTTGTCCCCATTAACCGGTTAACCCGAACCGGTCCAATACGATCCCGCGATGATTACGGTACGTTGTTTACGCCACCGATGATTAGACGAGTAGGATGATTGGACGAGTACAGAGTGTTGGTGATTGGATGCACCAAATGATTGGATGCAGACTAGGTAGTGAAGACAGTGTAAGCTCCGATCAATCAATCACTTTCGAATCTTCCTTCTTCAGCTCAAGTGGTCTTCACTCCGGTCTCCGCACCAAGTGCAGAACTTCCTCCGCCTCATACAAGCTTCGTGTCCAAGATCCATACCTTCCATCAGGTTATGAGCCCAAGCACCATGTCCTCTGCCCAAGACGCCTCGACCAAGGTCTCCATTGACAAGTTCAACGGGGACAACTACGCGACGTGGAACCGCTACATGCGTGGCGTGTTCCTGACCAAGTCGACGTGGCATGTCGTGAACCGCGAGACGACGCCAAGCTACACGGACTCGCGGGCCAAGGACGACTACGTCAAGTCGAGCAACATCGCTTTCGGACTGATGCTGCTCCACATGGACGCGGACTACCACCATGTGGTCGACGACTGCGAGGAAGCGTGGGTTGCCTGGTCGCGCCTGAAGACGCTGTACGGTGGTTCGCAGAAGGCTGGACGCATCTACCTGAAGCGCCAACTCTTCAGCATGGAGATGTCGGAAGGCGGCAATGTCTTGCATCATTGCAACGAGGTCCTCAACATCAGCGCCAAGCTCAGCAGCATCGGTGCCAAGATGGAGGACGAGGACGTGGCGATCTGCTTGTTGCGCAGCCTCCCCAAGAGCTACGAGAACGTCGTGCTGAACTTGGAGATGAGCAGCGCGGAACTGCGATCGCAAGACGTCGTGAAGGTGCTCACGAACGAGCATATCAAGCGGCAAGGCGAGAAGACAGCAACGGCGACGGTGAAGACTGAGAACGCGGCCAAGGCGTTCAACACCGACCGAGAGTCTCGCCAATGCACGTACTGCGGGAAATTGGGGCACGTGATCGACAAGTGCTGGACCAAGCAGAAGGACGAGAACCGAGGGCCAAGACGCGGCGGCAATGGCAATGGCAACGGCCGTGGACGCGGGGCCAACAACATCCAGTGGAGAAACGACAGCGACGGATACGATTACGACTACGATCGAGTGGCGTTCGCGGTTTCCCTGGAATGTGGAGTTTCGACGGGCAAGAATGTGTCCAGGATGTGGGCGGTCGACAGCGTTGCCACGCACCATATCTGCAATGACAAGGCCAAGTTCGCCAATTTGATCGAGCGAAATGAAGGCGAACTTTCGGTAGCTGACGGCAACAAGGCGGCAATCAAGGGTGTGGGGACCATCGTGGAACAAGTGGTCCTGCCCAACGGCGACGAGCGCGAGATTGAGATCAAGAACGCGCTGTACGTGCCAAGCATGAGCAAGAATCTGCTCTCGGTGCCGCAGATCAACAAGAGTGGCAAGTTCCAAGTGGTGTTTGACGGCACCGAAATGCACGTTTCGCGCAATGACTCGAAGCTAGTGGTGGCGACGGCGGATCTCGTGGATGGCCTCTACTGGCTTCGCACGCCTCAGCGATCGGCGAATGCAGCGACAAGTGGAAGAACGGTCGACTTGCATGCGCGTATGGGTCACGCTCCAGTCGAGGTTCTTCGCAAGATGGTCGACAACAAGAAGATCAAGGACGCGAAAGCACCCTCCAAGTCGAGTGGAACAAGCGTGTGTCGCGGTTGCCAGCAAGGGAAGATGGTCCAAAAACCGTTCCCCAGCAACCGTGACAAGCGTCACTACGACACGTTCGAGTTGCTCCACTTCGACATCTGTGGACCCATGGAGGAAAACTCACTTGGTGGCAGCAAGTACCTACTGCTGATCGTGGACGAAGCCAGCGGATGCATGAAGGGTTTCTGCCTGCGTGCCAAGTCGGAGAGCGAAGACTGCATCAAGACGTACATCATGAAGGTGCAGAAGCAGTTCGGCAAGAAGGTCAAGTTTGTGCGGCACGACGGAGCTCGTGAGTTTGCGACCAACTCGCTCAAGGACTTCTACGAAGACGAAGGCATCGAGCAGCAAACCACGGTTCCGTACGCGCACCAGACGAACGGCACGGCAGAGCGAGCTATTCGAACTATCGTCACGATCGGCCGCAGCATGCTGCATCACGCTAAGCTGGACAAGCGTTTCTGGGCTGAGGCGGCCATGACTGCCATCTACGTGAAGAATCGTCTGCCGTCACCCAAGATCGAGCACAAGACTCCGTTCGAGATCGTTTACAAGTCCAAGCCGAGTGTGAAGCACATGCGCGTGTTCGGCTGTCGGACGTACATTCTGACTCCGAAGGAGAAGCGGCTGAAGTGGGATCCCAAGGCTCGCGCCGGACTGTTCCTGGGTTACGAAGAAGTGTCCAAGGCATATCGACTTTATGACATCGAGGCGGGGCAGGTGGTTATCAGTCGCGATGTCAACTTCGACGAGTCGACCTTTGGACTTTCACCGACGATTTCTGATGAAGATGTCGACGACCTGGACTTCGAATCGCTCGACATCGACAATGATGGTTCCCGCCAGACGGAGTACACGCAGGCAGGGAAGCGCAAGAGCCGCCCGAGTGACGAAGATGAAGCTGCCAGAAGACCGCGAGCTGTGCGCCATCGGCCTGGACTGGAAGAAGCAAGTGCGCCGAATTCCTCTTCCTCTTCGCACCGAGTGGACGCCGACGAAGAAGAAAAATCTGGTGACCAAGATGAAGAGTCGACTCCCCCTGTGTTTTGGTGTGCAAGTGCCAATGCCGTCGAAGCAGGCGATCTATCGGAGCCGACGACATTCCAAGAAGCGGTGAACGGCCCCGACCAAGTGCACTGGCGCAAGGCGATTCGTGCTGAGCTCAAGTCGATGCGACTTCGTGGTGTGTTTCGTGCTGCAAAATTGCCCAACGGACAACGCGCCATCGGTACCAAGTGGGTGTTCAAGATCAAGCGCAAAGCGGACGGATCGATCGAAAAGTACAAGGCGCGCCTCGTGGCCAAGGGGTTCAAGCAGAAGTACGGCATCAACTACACGGAGACGTTTTCGCCCGTCGTCAAGTACGTGACGCTGCGCATGGTCATCGCTATTGCCAAGTACTTCGGCTGGCCTCTCGACCAACTCGACGTGGTGACAGCGTTCCTGTACGGGATAATGAAGGAACTGGTTTTCTGCGCGGTCCCCGAAGGTGTTGATCTCGACGATGACTTCGACTGCCTGGAATTGGTGAAGGCGATCTACGGTCTCAAGCAAGCTTCGCGCGTGTGGAACGAGACCTTCGACGAATTCGTGTGCTCCATCGGCTTCCAAGTGTCGGCCTTCGACCCGTGCCTCTACATCAAGGTGGTGGACTGTCACTGCGTACTCGTGCTGGTGTATGTGGATGATGTGCTGATCACCGGGAGTTCACCCGAGCTGATCGCACGCACGAAGACGGACCTCAAGACTCGCTTCGAGATGACCGACAGCGGCAAGTGCGCGTTCGTTCTTGGGATCGAGTTGGTGGACGGCCCAGACGGCAGCGTGACGATGTGTCAGCGCCGCTATGTGGATGACATTCTCAAGCGTTTTGGTATGGACGAGTGCAAGGCCGTGGTGAGTCCCGTCGACATAAGCACTCGACTAATTTCAAGTGACGCAGCGACCAAGGTGAACGCTCCGTTTCGCGAAGCTGTTGGTGCTCTGATGCACCTGATGACTGCCACGCGCCCGGACATCGCGTACGCTGTGGGTTATGTGTCGCGTTTCATGGAGAATCCTCAAGAGGAACACTGGGTGGCAGTCAAGCGTATCTTTCGCTACCTGCAAGGCACCAAGACGCATGGGATCTGCTTCAAGCCGGGTGACAACATCGACTTTCGCGGGTACTCGGACGCGGATTGGGCTGGCGATCTCGCGGACCGCAAGTCGACTTCCGGCTACACGTTCATGCTGATGAGTGCGCCTGTGAGCTGGGGCAGCAAGAAGCAGTCAAGCGTGTCGCTGTCTACGAGCGAAGCGGAGTATATTGCGCTCAGTCTGGCGATCCAAGAGGGCAAGTGGATTCATCGCCTGCTGTGCGAGATCCTGGCAGCTGCCAACGAGACGGGACCCGAGCTCATGATCCGCGAAGACAACCAGTCGTGCATCAAGATGACGAAGAACCCGGTGAACCACGGCCGCGCCAAGCACATCGACATCAAGTACCACCACATCCGCGACGAAGTGAAGCGCGGTGAAGTGAAGCTCCAGTATTGCGAGACTTCCGTGATGCTGGCGGACATCATGACGAAGGCGCTCGCGGGACCACGCCACACGGACCTCACGGTGGCTCTCGGCATTCATGGGACTTCGCATTGAGGGGCGCGTATTGAGAGTTACCGGTTTTATTGAGAGTTACGGTTTGGTATCGGTTATTGACCGTGAACCGGTTAACCCGAACCGGTCCAATCCGAACCCACGCCGATTACGCCACCGCGGATTACGCCACTGTCGATTACGCCACCTGTGGGTAACAAGATTGTAGGTACAAGATGGGCATCGACGTGGCGCTCTCTGATTGGCTGAAGTAACTCAGTATCCAGTAAAGAATCAAGTAGGGTGTATCCAGTAGGTCTAGAGATAGCAAGAAGGCTTTCGAGCTAAAGACCTCAATCAATCACTTTCGAATCTTCCCTCTACCCCTCAAGTGGTTTCCTGCCTCCACTCCGGTCTCACCCAGAGTGCTGCCTCCCTCCGCTTCGTCCAAGCTTCGGTGTCCAAGATCCATACCTTCAAGGCATCAAGACGCACGGGATCTGCTTCAAGCCGGGCAACAAGATCGACTTTCGTGGATACTCGGACGCAGACTGGGCTGGCGATCTCGCCGACCGCAAGTCGACTTCAGGCTACACGTTCATGCTGATGGAGTGCGCCTGTGAGCTGGGGCAGCAAGAAGCAGTCAAGCGTGTCGCTGTCTACGAGCGAAGCGGAGTATATTGCGCTCAGTCTGGCGATCCAAGAGGGCAAGTGGATTCATCGCCTGCTGTGCGAGATCCTGGCAGCTGCCAACGAGACGGGACCCGAGCTCATGATCCGCGAAGACAACCAGTCGTGCATCAAGATGACGAAGAACCGGTGAATCACGGCCGCGCCAAGCACATCGGCATCAAGTACCACCACAATCCGCGACGAAGTGAAGCGCGGTGAAGTGAAGCTCCAGTATTGCGAGACTTCCGTGATGCTGGCGGACATCATGACGAAGGCGCTCGCGGGACCACGCCACACGGACCTCACGGTGGCTCTCGGCATTCATGGGACTTCGCATTGAGGGGGCGTATTGAGAGTTACCGGTTTTGGTATCGGTTATTGACCGTGAACCGGTTAGCCCGAACCGGTCCAATCCGAACCCACGCCGATTACGCCACCGCGGGATTACGCCACCGAGCGGCGATTACGCCACTATCGATTACGCCACCTGTGGGTACAAGATTGTAGGTACAAGATGGGCATCGACGTGGCGCTCTCTGATTGGCTGAAGTAACTCAGTATCCAGTAAAGAATCAAGTAGGGTGTATCCAGTAGGTCTAGAGATAGCAAGAAGGCTTTCGAGCTAAAGACCTCAATCAATCACTTTCGAATCTTCCCTCTACCCCTCAAGTGGTTTCCTGCCTCCACTCCGGTCTCACCCAGAGTGCTGCCTCCCTCCGCTTCGTCCAAGCTTCGGTGTCCAAGATCCATACCTTCCATCATACTCGGACGCCGACTGGGCTGGCGACCTCGCCGACCGCAAGTCGACTTCAGGCTACACGTTCATGCTGATGAGTGCGCCTGTGAGCTGGGGCAGCAAGAAGCAGTCAAGCGTGTCGCTGTCTACGAGCGAAGCGGAGTATATTGCGCTCAGTCTGGCGATCCAAGAGGGCAAGTGGATTCATCGCCTGCTGTGCGAGATCCTGGCAGCTGCCAACGAGACGGGACCCGAGCTCATGATCCGCGAAGACAACCAGTCGTGCATCAAGATGACGAAGAACCCGGTGAATCACGGCCGCGCCAAGCACATCGACATCAAGTACCACCACATCCGCGACGAAGTGAAGCGCGGTGAAGTGAAGCTCCAGTATTGCGAGACTTCCGTGATGCTGGCGGACATCATGACGAAGGCGCTCGCGGGACCACGCCACACGGACCTCACGGTGGCTCTCGGCATTCATGGGACTTCGCATTGAGGGGGCGTATTGAGAGTTACCGGTTTGGTATCGGTTATTGACCGTGAACCGGTTAGCCCGAACCGGTCCAATCCGAACCCACGCCGATTACGCCACCGCGGATTACGCCACCGCGGATTACGCCACTATCGATTACGCCACCTGTGGGTACAAGATTGTAGGTACAAGATGGGCATCGACGTGGCGCTCTCTGATTGGCTGAAGTAACTCAGTATCCAGTAAAGAATCAAGTAGGGTGTATCCAGTAGGTCTAGAGATAGCAAGAAGGCTTTCGAGCTAAAGACCTCAATCAATCACTTTCGAATCTTCCCTCTACCCCTCAAGTGGTTTCCTGCCTCCACTCCGGTCTCACCCAGAGTGCTGCCTCCCTCCGCTTCGTCCAAGCTTCGGTGTCCAAGATCCATACCTTCCATCAAAGCCGGGCAACAAGATCGACTTTCGTGGATACTCGGACGCAGACTGGGCTGGCGATCTCGCCGACCGCAAGTCGACTTCAGGCTACACGTTCATGCTGATGAGTGCGCCTGTGAGCTGGGGCAGCAAGAAGCAGTCAAGCGTGTCGCTGTCTACGAGCGAAGCGGAGTATATTGCGCTCAGTCTGGCGATCCAAGAGGGCAAGTGGATTCATCGCCTGCTGTGCGAGATCCTGGCAGCTGCCAACGAGACGGGACCCGAGCTCATGATCCGCGAAGACAACCAGTCGTGCATCAAGATGACGAAGAACCCGGTGAACCACGGCCGCGCCAAGCACATCGACATCAAGTACCACCACATCCGCGACGAAGTGAAGCGCGGTGAAGTGAAGCTCCAGTATTGCGAGACTTCCGTGATGCTGGCGGACATCATGACGAAGGCGCTCGCGGGACCACGCCACACGGACCTCACGGTGGCTCTCGGCATTCATGGGACTTCGCATTGAGGGGGCGTATTGAGAGTTACCGGTTTGGTATCGGTTATTGACCGTGAACCGGTTAGCCCGAACCGGTCCAATCCGAACCCACGCCGATTACGCCACCGCGGATTACGCCACCGCGGATTACGCCACCGCGGATTACGCCACTATCGATTACGCCACCTGTGGGTACAAGATTGTAGGTACAAGATTGTAGGTACAAGATGGGCATCGACGTGGCGCTCTCTGATTGGCTGAAGTAACTCAGTATCCAGTAAAGAATCAAGTAGAGTGTATCCAGTAGGTCTAGAGATAGCAAGAAGGCTTTCGAGCTAAAGACCTCAATCAATCACTTTCGAATCTTCCCTCTACCCCTCAAGTGGTTTCCTGCCTCCACTCCGGTCTCACCCAGAGTGCTGCCTCCCTCCGCTTCGTCCAAGCTTCGGTTTGTCCAAGATCCATACCTTTCCCATCAATACTCGGACGCCGACTTGGGCTGGCGACCTCGCCGACCGCAAGTCGACTTCAGGCTACACGTTCATGGCTGATGAGTGCGCCTGTGAGCTGGGGCAGCAAGAAGCAGTCAAGCGTGTCGCTGTCTACGAGCGAAGCGGAGTATATTGCGCTCAGTCTGGCGATCCAAGAGGGCAAGTGGATTCATCGCCTGCTGTGCGAGATCCTGGCAGCTGCCAACGAGACGGGACCCGAGCTCATGATCCGCGAAGACAACCAGTCGTGCATCAAGATGACGAAGAACCCGGTGAACTCACGGCCGCGCCAAGCACATCGGCATCAAGTACCACCACATCCGCGACGAAGTGAAGCGCGGTGAAGTGAAGCTCCAGTATTGCGAGGACTTCCGTGATGCTGGCGGACATCATGACGAAGGCGCTCGCGGGACCACGCCACACGGACCTCACGGTGGCTCTCGGCATTCATGGGACTTCGCATTGAGGGGGCGTATTGAGAGTTACCGGTTTTATTGAGAGTTACCGGTTTGGTATCGGTTATTGACCGTGAACCGGTTAGCCCGAACCGGTCCAATCCGAACCCACGCCGATTACGCCACCGCGGATTACGCCACTGTCGATTACGCCACCTGTAGGTACAAGATTGTAGGTACAAGATGGGCATCGACGTGGCGCTCTCTGATTGGCTGAAGTAACTCAGTATCCAGTAAAGAATCAAGTAGGGTGTATCCAGTAGGTCTAGAGATAGCAAGAAGGCTTTCGAGCTAAAGACCTCAATCAATCACTTTCGAATCTTCCCTCTACCCCTCAAGTGGTTTCCTGCCTCCACTCCGGTCTCCCCCAGAGTGCTGCCTCCCTCCGCTTCGTCCAAGCTTCGGTGTCCAAGATCCATACCTTCAAGGCATCAAGACGCACGGGATCTGCTTCAAGCCGGGCAACAAGATCGACTTTCGTGGATACTCGGACGCCGACTGGGCTGGCGACCTCGCCGACCGCAAGTCGACTTCAGGCTACACGTTCATGCTGATGAGTGCGCCTGTGAGCTGGGGCAGCAAGAAGCAGTCAAGCGTGTCGCTGTCTACGAGCGAAGCGGAGTATATTGCGCTCAGTCTGGCGATCCAAGAGGGCAAGTGGATTCATCGCCTGCTGTGCGAGATCCTGGCAGCTGCCAACGAGACGGGACCCGAGCTCATGATCCGCGAAGACAACCAGTCGTGCATCAAGATGACGAAGAACCCGGTGAATCACGGCCGCGCCAAGCACATCGGCATCAAGTACCACCACATCCGCGACGAAGTGAAGCGCGGTGAAGTGAAGCTCCAGTATTGCGAGACTTCCGTGATGCTGGCGGACATCATGACGAAGGCGCTCGCGGGACCACGCCACACGGACCTCACGGTGGCTCTCGGCATTCATGGGACTTCGCATTGAGGGGGCGTATTGAGAGTTACCGGTTTTATTGAGAGTTACCGGTTTGGTATCGGTTATTGACCGTGAACCGGTTAACCCGAACCGGTCCAATCCGAACCCACGCCGATTACGCCACCGCGGATTACGCCACTGTCGATTACGCCACCTGTGGGTACAAGATTGTAGGTACAAGATGGGCATCGACGTGGCGCTCTCTGATTGGCTGAAGTAACTCAGTATCCAGTAAAGAATCAAGTAGGGTGTATCCAGTAGGTCTAGAGATAGCAAGAAGGCTTTCGAGCTAAAGACCTCAATCAATCACTTTCGAATCTTCCCTCTACCCCTCAAGTGGTTTCCTGCCTCCACTCCGGTCTCACCCAGAGTGCTGCCTCCCTCCGCTTCGTCCAAGCTTCGGTGTCCAAGATCCATACCTTCCATCATACTCGGACGCCGACTGGGCTGGCGACCTCGCCGACCGCAAGTCGACTTCAGGCTACACGTTCATGCTGATGAGTGCGCCTGTGAGCTGGGGCAGCAAGAAGCAGTCAAGCGTGTCGCTGTCTACGAGCGAAGCGGAGTATATTGCGCTCAGTCTGGCGATCCAAGAGGGCAAGTGGATTCATCGCCTGCTGTGCGAGATCCTGGCAGCTGCCAACGAGACGGGACCCGAGCTCATGATCCGCGAAGACAACCAGTCGTGCATCAAGATGACGAAGAACCCGGTGAATCACGGCCGCGCCAAGCACATCGGCATCAAGTACCACCACATCCGCGACGAAGTGAAGCGCGGTGAAGTGAAGCTCCAGTATTGCGAGACTTCCGTGATGCTGGCGGACATCATGACGAAGGCGCTCGCGGGACCACGCCACACGGACCTCACGGTGGCTCTCGGCATTCATGGGACTTCGCATTGAGGGGGCGTATTGAGAGTTACCGGTTTGGTATCGGTTATTGACCGTGAACCGGTTAGCCCGAACCGGTCCAATCCGAACCCACGCCGATTACGCCACCGCGGATTACGCCACTGTCGATTACGCCACCTGTGGGTACAAGATTGTAGGTACAAGATGGGCATCGACGTGGCGCTCTCTGATTGGCTGAAGTAACTCAGTATCCAGTAAAGAATCAAGTAGGGTGTATCCAGTAGGTCTAGAGATAGCAAGAAGGCTTTCGAGCTAAAGACCTCAATCAATCACTTTCGAATCTTCCCTCTACCCCTCAAGTGGTTTCCTGCCTCCACTCCGGTCTCACCCAGAGTGCTGCCTCCCTCCGCTTCGTCCAAGCTTCGGTGTCCAAGATCCATACCTTCCATCATACTCGGACGCCGACTGGGCTGGCGACCTCGCCGACCGCAAGTCGACTTCAGGCTACACGTTCATGCTGATGAGTGCGCCTGTGAGCTGGGGCAGCAAGAAGCAGTCAAGCGTGTCGCTGTCTACGAGCGAAGCGGAGTATATTGCGCTCAGTCTGGCGATCCAAGAGGGCAAGTGGATTCATCGCCTGCTGTGCGAGATCCTGGCAGCTGCCAACGAGACGGGACCCGAGCTCATGATCCGCGAAGACAACCAGTCGTGCATCAAGATGACGAAGAACCCGGTGAATCACGGCCGCGCCAAGCACATCGGCATCAAGTACCACCACATCCGCGACGAAGTGAAGCGCGGTGAAGTGAAGCTCCAGTATTGCGAGACTTCCGTGATGCTGGCGGACATCATGACGAAGGCGCTCGCGGGACCACGCCACACGGACCTCACGGTGGCTCTCGGCATTCATGGGACTTCGCATTGAGGGGGCGTATTGAGAGTTACCGGTTTGGTATCGGTTATTGACCGTGAACCGGTTAGCCCGAACCGGTCCAATCCGAACCCACGCCGATTACGCCACCGCGGATTACGCCACTGTCGATTACGCCACCTGTGGGTACAAGATTGTAGGTACAAGATGGGCATCGACGTGGCGCTCTCTGATTGGCTGAAGTAACTCAGTATCCAGTAAAGAATCAAGTAGGGTGTATCCAGTAGGTCTAGAGATAGCAAGAAGGCTTTCGAGCTAAAGACCTCAATCAATCACTTTCGAATCTTCCCTCTACCCCTCAAGTGGTTTCCTGCCTCCACTCCGGTCTCACCCAGAGTGCTGCCTCCCTCCGCTTCGTCCAAGCTTCGGTGTCCAAGATCCATACCTTCCATCATACTCGGACGCCGACTGGGCTGGCGACCTCGCCGACCGCAAGTCGACTTCAGGCTACACGTTCATGCTGATGAGTGCGCCTGTGAGCTGGGGCAGCAAGAAGCAGTCAAGCGTGTCGCTGTCTACGAGCGAAGCGGAGTATATTGCGCTCAGTCTGGCGATCCAAGAGGGCAAGTGGATTCATCGCCTGCTGTGCGAGATCCTGGCAGCTGCCAACGAGACGGGACCCGAGCTCATGATCCGCGAAGACAACCAGTCGTGCATCAAGATGACGAAGAACCCGGTGAATCACGGCCGCGCCAAGCACATCGGCATCAAGTACCACCACATCCGCGACGAAGTGAAGCGCGGTGAAGTGAAGCTCCAGTATTGCGAGACTTCCGTGATGCTGGCGGACATCATGACGAAGGCGCTCGCGGGACCACGCCACACGGACCTCACGGTGGCTCTCGGCATTCATGGGACTTCGCATTGAGGGGGCGTATTGAGAGTTACCGGTTTGGTATCGGTTATTGACCGTGAACCGGTTAACCCGAACCGGTCCAATCCGAACCCACGCCGATTACGCCACCGCGGATTACGCCACTGTCGATTACGCCACCTGTGGGTACAAGATTGTAGGTACAAGATGGGCATCGACGTGGCGCTCTCTGATTGGCTGAAGTAACTCAGTATCCAGTAAAGAATCAAGTAGGGTGTATCCAGTAGGTCTAGAGATAGCAAGAAGGCTTTCGAGCTAAAGACCTCAATCAATCACTTTCGAATCTTCCCTCTACCCCTCAAGTGGTTTCCTGCCTCCACTCCGGTCTCACCCAGAGTGCTGCCTCCCTCCGCTTCGTCCAAGCTTCGGTGTCCAAGATCCATACCTTCCATCATACTCGGACGCCGACTGGGCTGGCGACCTCGCCGACCGCAAGTCGACTTCAGGCTACACGTTCATGCTGATGAGTGCGCCTGTGAGCTGGGGCAGCAAGAAGCAGTCAAGCGTGTCGCTGTCTACGAGCGAAGCGGAGTATATTGCGCTCAGTCTGGCGATCCAAGAGGGCAAGTGGATTCATCGCCTGCTGTGCGAGATCCTGGCAGCTGCCAACGAGACGGGACCCGAGCTCATGATCCGCGAAGACAACCAGTCGTGCATCAAGATGACGAAGAACCCGGTGAACCACGGCCGCGCCAAGCACATCGACATCAAGTACCACCACATCCGCGACGAAGTGAAGCGCGGTGAAGTGAAGCTCCAGTATTGCGAGACTTCCGTGATGCTGGCGGACATCATGACGAAGGCGCTCGCGGGACCACGCCACACGGACCTCACGGTGGCTCTCGGCATTCATGGGACTTCGCATTGAGGGGGCGTATTGAGAGTTACCGGTTTGGTATCGGTTATTGACCGTGAACCGGTTAACCCGAACCGGTCCAATCCGAACCCACGCCGATTACGCCACCGCGGATTACGCCACTGTCGATTACGCCACCTGTGGGTACAAGATTGTAGGTACAAGATGGGCATCGACGTGGCGCTCTCTGATTGGCTGAAGTAACTCAGTATCCAGTAAAGAATCAAGTAGGGTGTATCCAGTAGGTCTAGAGATAGCAAGAAGGCTTTCGAGCTAAAGACCTCAATCAATCACTTTCGAATCTTCCCTCTACCCCTCAAGTGGTTTCCTGCCTCCACTCCGGTCTCACCCAGAGTGCTGCCTCCCTCCGCTTCGTCCAAGCTTCGGTGTCCAAGATCCATACCTTCCATCATACTCGGACGCCGACTGGGCTGGCGACCTCGCCGACCGCAAGTCGACTTCAGGCTACACGTTCATGCTGATGAGTGCGCCTGTGAGCTGGGGCAGCAAGAAGCAGTCAAGCGTGTCGCTGTCTACGAGCGAAGCGGAGTATATTGCGCTTAGTCTGGCGATCCAAGAGGGCAAGTGGATTCATCGCCTGCTGTGCGAGATCCTGGCAGCTGCCAACGAGACGGGACCCGAGCTCATGATCCGCGAAGACAACCAGTCGTGCATCAAGATGACGAAGAACCCGGTGAATCACGGCCGCGCCAAGCACATCGGC
This sequence comes from Phytophthora cactorum, assembly GCA_016864655.1. NCBI lineage: Eukaryota > Oomycota > Peronosporomycetes > Peronosporales > Peronosporaceae > Phytophthora > Phytophthora cactorum. The sequence continues at coordinate 134,700 of NHQK01000110.1, forward strand.
ATCAAGTACCACCACATCCGCGACGAAGTGAAGCGCGGTGAAGTGAAGCTCCAGTATTGCGAGACTTCCGTGATGCTGGCGGACATCATGACGAAGGCGCTCGCGGGACCACGCCACACGGACCTCACGGTGGCTCTCGGCATTCATGGGACTTCGCATTGAGGGGGCGTATTGAGAGTTACCGGTTTGGTATCGGTTATTGACCGTGAACCGGTTAGCCCGAACCGGTCCAATCCGAACCCACGCCGATTACGCCACCGCGGATTACGCCACTGTCGATTACGCCACCTGTGGGTACAAGATTGTAGGTACAAGATGGGCATCGACGTGGCGCTCTCTGATTGGCTGAAGTAACTCAGTATCCAGTAAAGAATCAAGTAGGGTGTATCCAGTAGGTCTAGAGATAGCAAGAAGGCTTTCGAGCTAAAGACCTCAATCAATCACTTTCGAATCTTCCCTCTACCCCTCAAGTGGTTTCCTGCCTCCACTCCGGTCTCACCCAGAGTGCTGCCTCCCTCCGCTTCGTCCAAGCTTCGGTGTCCAAGATCCATACCTTCCATCAAAGCCGGGCAACAAGATCGACTTTCGTGGATACTCGGACGCAGACTGGGCTGGCGATCTCGCCGACCGCAAGTCGACTTCAGGCTACACGTTCATGCTGATGAGTGCGCCTGTGAGCTGGGGCAGCAAGAAGCAGTCAAGCGTGTCGCTGTCTACGAGCGAAGCGGAGTATATTGCGCTCAGTCTGGCGATCCAAGAGGGCAAGTGGATTCATCGCCTGCTGTGCGAGATCCTGGCAGCTGCCAACGAGACGGGACCCGAGCTCATGATCCGCGAAGACAACCAGTCGTGCATCAAGATGACGAAGAACCCGGTGAATCACGGCCGCGCCAAGCACATCGGCATCAAGTACCACCACATCCGCGACGAAGTGAAGCGCGGTGAAGTGAAGCTCCAGTATTGCGAGACTTCCGTGATGCTGGCGGACATCATGACGAAGGCGCTCGCGGGACCACGCCACACGGACCTCACGGTGGCTCTCGGCATTCATGGGACTTCGCATTGAGGGGGCGTATTGAGAGTTACCGGTTTGGTATCGGTTATTGACCGTGAACCGGTTAGCCCGAACCGGTCCAATCCGAACCCACGCCGATTACGCCACCGCGGATTACGCCACTGTCGATTACGCCACCTGTGGGTACAAGATTGTAGGTACAAGATGGGCATCGACGTGGCGCTCTCTGATTGGCTGAAGTAACTCAGTATCCAGTAAAGAATCAAGTAGAGTGTATCCAGTAGGTCTAGAGATAGCAAGAAGGCTTTCGAGCTAAAGACCTCAATCAATCACTTTCGAATCTTCCCTCTACCCCTCAAGTGGTTTCCTGCCTCCACTCCGGTCTCCCCCAGAGTGCTGCCTCCCTCCGCTTCGTCCAAGCTTCGGTGTCCAAGATCCATACCTTCCATCAAAGCCGGGCAACAAGATCGACTTTCGTGGATACTCGGACGCAGACTGGGCTGGCGACCTCGCCGACCGCAAGTCGACTTCAGGCTACACGTTCATGCTGATGAGTGCGCCTGTGAGCTGGGGCAGCAAGAAGCAGTCAAGCGTGTCGCTGTCTACGAGCGAAGCGGAGTATATTGCGCTCAGTCTGGCGATCCAAGAGGGCAAGTGGATTCATCGCCTGCTGTGCGAGATCCTGGCAGCTGCCAACGAGACGGGACCCGAGCTCATGATCCGCGAAGACAACCAGTCGTGCATCAAGATGACGAAGAACCCGGTGAATCACGGCCGCGCCAAGCACATCGGCATCAAGTACCACCACATCCGCGACGAAGTGAAGCGCGGTGAAGTGAAGCTCCAGTATTGCGAGACTTCCGTGATGCTGGCGGACATCATGACGAAGGCGCTCGCGGGACCACGCCACACGGACCTCACGGTGGCTCTCGGCATTCATGGGACTTCGCATTGAGGGGGCGTATTGAGAGTTACCGGTTTGGTATCGGTTATTGACCGTGAACCGGTTAGCCCGAACCGGTCCAATCCGAACCCACGCCGATTACGCCACCGCGGATTACGCCACCGCGGATTACGCCACTATCGATTACGCCACCTGTGGGTACAAGATTGTAGGTACAAGATGGGCATCGACGTGGCACTCTCTGATTGGCTGAAGTAACTCAGTATCCAGTAAAGAATCAAGTAGAGTGTATCCAGTAGGTCTAGAGATAGCAAGAAGGCTTTCGAGCTAAAGACCTCAATCAATCACTTTCGAATCTTCCCTCTACCCCTCAAGTGGTTTCCTGCCTCCACTCCGGTCTCACCCAGAGTGCTGCCTCCCTCCGCTTCGTCCAAGCTTCGGTGTCCAAGATCCATACCTTCCATCAAAAACGTCTCCGTGTAGTCGATGCCGTACTTCTGCTTGAACCCCTTGGCCACGAGGCGCGCCTTGTACTTTTCGATCGATCCGTCCGCTTTGCGCTTGATCTTGAACACCCACTTGGTACCGATGGTGCGCTGTCCGTTGGGCAATTTTGCAGCACGAAACACACCACGAAGTCGCATCGACTTGAGCTCAGCATGAATTGCCTTGCGCCAGTGCACTTGGTCCGGGCCGTTCACCGCTTCTTGGAATGTCGATGGTTCCGACAGGTCCACAGTCGCTTCAACAGCATTGGCACTTGCACGCCAAAACACTGGTGGAGTCGAATCTTCATCTTGGTCACCAGATTTTTCTTCTTCGTCGGCGTCCACTCGGTGCGGAGAGGAGTAGTTCGGCGCACTTGCTTCTTCCAGTCCAGGTCGATGACGCACAGCTCGCGGTCTTCTGACAGCTTCATCTTCGTCACTCGGGCGGCTCTTGCGCTTCCCTGCCTGCGTGTACTCCGTCTGGCGGGAACCATCATTGTCGATGTCGAGCGATTCGAAGTCCAGGTCGTCGACATCTTCATCAGAAATCGTCGGTGAAAGTCCAAAGGTCGACTCATCGAAGTTGACATCGCGACTGATCACCACCTGCCCCGCCTCGATGTCATAAAGTCGATACGCCTTTGATGGAAGGTATGGATCTTGGACACGAAGCTTGTATGAGGCGGAGGGAGGGACGTCGCAGACGGTGGGACCGGAGCGAAGACACTTGAGGGGTAGAATGAAGATTCGAAAGTGATTGATTGATCGGAGCTTACACTATCTTCACTACCTAGTCTGCATCCAATCATTTGGTGCATCCAATCACCAACACTCTGTACTCGTCCAATCATCCTACTCGTCTAATCATCGGTGGCGTAAACAACGTACCGTAATCATCGCGGGATCGTATTGGACCGGTTCGGGTTAACCGGTTAATGGGTACAACTGGTACACAGTACCCAAGACCAGCAACCCTCAATACGCCCCCTCAATGCGAACACGCGTGGATGCCGAGAGCAGTCGTCAGGTCCATGTGGCGAGGTCCCGGGAGCGCCTTCGTCATGATGTCCGCCAGCATCAGAGAAGTCTCGCAATACTGGAGCTTCACTTCACCGCGCTTGACTTCGTCGCGGATGTGGTGGTACTTGATGTCGATGTGCTTGGCGCGACCGTGATTCACTGGGTTCTTCGTCATCTTGATGCACGACTGGTTGTCTTCGCGGATCATGAGCTCGGGTCCCGTCTCGTTGGTAGCCGCCAAAATCTCGCACAGTAGGCGATGAATCCACTTGCCCTCTTGGATCGCCAGACTGAGCGCAATATACTCCGCTTCGCTCGTAGACAGCGACACGCTTGACTGCTTCTTGCTGCCCCAGCTCACAGGCGCACTCATCAGCATGAACGTGTAGCCTGAAGTCGACTTGCGGTCGGCGAGGTCGCCAGCCCAGTCTGCGTCCGAGTATCCACGAAAGTCGATCTTGTTGCCCGGCTTGAAGCAGATCCCGTGCGTCTTGGTGCCTTGCAGGTAGCGAAAGATACGCTTGACTGCCACCCAGTGTTCCTCTTGAGGATTCTCCATGAAACGCGACACATAGCCCACAGCGTACGCGATGTCCGGGCGCGTGGCAGTCATCAGGTGCATCAGGGCACCCACAGCTTCGCGAAACGGAGCGTTCACCTTGGTCGCTGCGTCGCTTGGAACCAGTCGAGTGCTCATGTCGACGGGACTCACCACGGCCTTGCACTCGTCCATGGCGAAGCGCTTCAGGATATCATCCACATAGCGCCGCTGGCACATCGTCACACTGCCGTCTGGGCCGTCCACCAACTCGATCCCAAGAACGAACGCGCACTTGCCGCTGTCGGTCATCTCGAAGCGAGTCTTGAGGTCCGTCTTCGTGCGTGCGATCAGCTCGGGTGAACTCCCGGTGATCAGCACATCATACACATACACCAGTACGAGTACGCAGTGACCGTCCACCACCTTGATGTAGAGGCACGGGTCGAAGGCCGACACTTGGAAGCCGATAGAACACACGAATTCGTCGAAGGTCTCGTTCCACACGCGCGAAGCTTGCTTGAGACCGTAGATCGCCTTCACCAATTCCAGGCAGTCGAAGTTGCCATCCAGTTCGACGCCTTGAGGAACTATGCAGAACACCTGCTCCTTCATTATCCCGTACAGGAACGCTGTCACCACGTCGAGTTGGTCGAGAGGCCAGCCGAAGTACTTGGCAATAGCGATGACCATGCGCAGCGTCACGTACTTGACCACGGGCGAAAACGTCTCCGTGTAGTCGATGCCGTACTTCTGCTTGAACCCCTTGGCCACGAGGCGCGCCTTGTACTTTTCGATCGATCCGTCCGCTTTGCGCTTGATCTTGAACACCCACTTGGTACCGATGGCGCGTTGTCCGTTAGGCAATTTTGCAGCACGAAACACACCACGAAGTCGCATCGACTTGAGCTCAGCGTGAATTGCCTTGCGCCAGTGCACTTGGTCGGGGCCGTTCACCGTTTCTTGGAATGTCGTCGGCTCCGATAGATCGCCTGCTTCGACGGCATTGGCACTTGCACGCCAAAAAACTGGTGGAGTCGAATCGTCATCTTCATCTCCATGCTTTTCTTCTTCGTCGGCGTCCACTCGGTGCGAAGAGGAAGAGGAATCCGGCGCACTTGCTTCTTCCAGTCCAGGTCGATGACGCACAGCTCGCGGTCTTCTGGCAGCTTCATCTTCGTCACTCGGGCGGCTCTTGCGCTTCCCCGTCTGCTTGTACTCCGTCTGGTGAGGTCCGTCATCGTCGATATCGAGCGAGTCGACGTCCAGGTCATCGACATCTTCATCGGAAATCCGCGGTGAAAGTCCAAAGGCCGACTCATCGAAGTTGACATCGCGACTGATCACCACCTGCCCCGCCTCGATGTCATAAAGTCGATATGCCTTGGACACTTCTTCGTAGCCCAGGAATATTCCGGCGCGAGCCTTGGGATCCCACTTGAGCCGCTTCTCCTTCGGAGTCAGAATGTACGTCCGACAGCCGAACACACGCGCATGTGCTTCACCCACTCGGCTTGGACTTGTACACGATCTCGAACGGAGTCTTGTGCTCGATCTTGGGTGACGGCAGGCGGTTCTTCACATTGATGGCCGTCATGGCCGCCTCAGCCCAGAAACACCTTGTCCAGCTTGGCGTGATGCAGCATTTGCTGCGGCGATCGTGACGATATTCGGATGGCTTCGCTCTGCCGTGCCGTTGGTCTGGTGTGCGTACGGAACCGTGGTTTGCTGCTCGATGCCTTCGTCTTCGTAGAAGGCCTTGAGCGAGTTGGTCGCAAACTCACGAGCTCCGTCGTGCCGCACAAACTTGACCTTCTTGCCGAACTGCGTCTGCACCTTCATGATGTACGTCTTGATGCAGTCTTCGGCTCTCCGACTTGGCACGCAGACAGAAAACCCTTCATGCATCCGCTGGCTTCGTCGTCCCGATCAGCAGTAGGTACTTGCTGCACCAAGTGAGTTTTCCTCCATGGGTCCGCAGATGTCGAAGTGGAGCAACTCGAACGTGTCGTAGTGACGCTTTGTCACGGTTGCTGGGGAACGGTTTTTTGGACCATCTTGCCTTGTTGACAACCGCGACACACGCTTGTTCCACTCGACTTGGAGGGTGCTTTCGCGTCCTTGATCATCTTGGTGTCGACCATCTTGCGAAGCACCTCGACTGGAGCGTGACCCATACGCGCATGCAAGTCGACGATCTTTGCCACTCGTCGCCGCATTCGCCGATCGCTGAGGCGTGCGAAGCCAGTAGAGGCCATCCACGAGATCCGCCGTCGCCACCACTAGCTTCGAGTCCTTGCGCGAAACGTGCATTTCGGTGCCGTCAAACACCACTTGGAACTTGCCACTCTTGTTGATCTGCGGCACCGAGAGCAGATTCTTGCTCATGTTCGGCACGTACAGCGCGTTCTTGATCTCGATCTCGCGCTCGTCGCCGTTGGGCAGAACCACTCGTTCCACGATGGTCCCCACACCCTTGATTGCCGCCTTGTTGCCGTCGGCCACCGAAAGTTCGCCTTCATTCCGCTCAATCAAATGTGCGAACTTGGCCTTGTCGTTGCAGATGTGGTGCGCTGCGCCGCTGTCGACCGCCCACATCCTGGACACATTCTTGCCCGTCGAAACTCCACATTCCAGGGAAACCGCGAACGCCACTCGATCGTAGTCGTAATCGTATCCGTCGCTGTCGTTTCTCCACTGGATGTTGTTGGCCCCGCGTCCACGGCCGTTGCCATTGCCGCCGCGTCTTGGCCCTCGGTTCTCGTCCTTCTGCTTGGTCCAGCACTTGTCAATCGTGTGCCCCACTTTTCCGCAGTATGTACACTGGCGAGACTCTCGGTCGGTGTTGAACGCCTTGGCCGCGTTCTCCGTCTTCACCGTCGCCGTCTTCTCGCCTTGTCTCTTGATGTGCTCATTCGTGAGCACCTTCACGACGTCTTGCGACCGCAGTTCAGCGCTGCTCATCTCCAAGTTCAGCACGACGTTCTCGTAGCTCTTGGGGAGGCTGCGCAATAAGCAGATCGCCACGTCCTCGTCCTCCATCTTGGCGCCGATACTGCTGAGTTTGGCGTCTGGGCCGTCCACCAACTCGATCCCAAGAACGAACGCGCACTTGCCGCTGTCGGTCATCTCGAAGCGTGTTTTGAGGTCGGTCTTCGTGCGTGAGATCAGTTCGGGTGAACTCCCGGTGATCAGCACATCGTCCACATACACCAGCACGAGTACGCAGTGACCGTCCACCACCTTGATGTAGAGGCACGGGTCGGAGGCCGAAACTTGGAAGCCGATAGAACACACGAATTCGTCGAAGGTCTCGTTCCACACGCGCGAAGCTTGCTTGAGACCGTAGATCGCCTTCACCAATTCCAGGCAGTCGAAGTCATCGTCGAGATCAACGCCTTCGGGGACCGCGCAGAAAACCAGTTCCTTCATTATCCCGTACAGGAACGCTGTCACCACGTCGAGTTGGTCGAGAGGCCAGCCGAAGTACTTGGCAATAGCGATGATCATGCGCAGCGTCACGTACTTGACGACGGGCGAGAACGTCTCCGTGTAGTCGATGCCGTACTTCTGCTTGAACCCCTTGGCCACGAGGCGCGCCTTGTATTTCTCGATCGATCCGTCCGCTTTGCGCTTGATCTTGAACACCCACTTGGTACCGATGGCGCGTTGTCCGTTAGGCAATTTTGCAGCACGAAACACACCACGAAGTCGCATCGACTTGAGCTCAGCGTGAATTGCCTTGCGCCAGTGCACTTGGTCCGGGCCGTTCACCGCTTCTTGGAATGTCGATGGTTCCGACAGGTCCACAGTCGCTTCAACAGGATTGGCACTTGCACACCAAAACACAGGGGGAGTCGACTCTTCATCTTCATCTCCATGCTTTTCTTCTTCGTCTGCGTCTGCTCGGTGCGGAGAGGAAGAGGAATCCGGCGCACTTGCTTCTTCCAGTCCAGGTCGATGACGCACAGCTCGCTGTCTTCTGGCAGCTTCATCTTCGTCACTCGGGCGGCTCTTGCGCTTCCCTGCCTGCTTGTACTCCGTCTGGCGAGGTCCGTCATCGTCGATATCGAGCGAGTCGACGTCCAGGTCATCGACATCTTCATCGGAAATCCGCGGTGAAAGTCCAAAGGCCGACTCATCGAAGTTGACATCGCGACTGATAACCACCTGCCCCGCCTCGATGTCATAAAGTCGATATGCCTTGGACACTTCTTCGTAGCCCAGGAATATTCCGGCGCGAGCCTTGGGGTCCCACTTGAGCCGCTTCTCCTTCGGAGTCAAAATGTACGTCCGACAGCCGAACACACGCATGTGCTTCACACTCGGCTTGGACTTGTAAACGATCTCGAACGGAGTCTTGTGCTCGATCTTGGGTGACGGCAGGCGGTTCTTCACATTGATGGCCGTCATGGCCGCCTCAGCCCAGAAACACTTGTCCAGCTTGGCGTGATGCAGCATGCTGCGGCCGATCGTGACGATAGTTCGGATGGCTCGCTCTGCCGTGCCGTTGGTCTGGTGTGCGTACGGAACCGTGGTTTGCTGCTCGATGCCTTCGTCTTCGTAGAAGGCCTTGAGCGAGTTGGTCGCAAACTCACGAGCTCCGTCGTGCCGCACAAACTTGACCTTCTTGCCGAACTGCGTCTGCACCTTCATGATGTACGTCTTGATGCAGTCTTCGCTCTCCGACTTGGCACGCAGGCAGAAACCCTTCATGCATCCGCTGGCTTCGTCCACGATCAGCAGCAGGTACTTGCTGCCGCCAAGTGAGTTTTCCTCCATGGGTCCGCAGATGTCGAAGTGGAGCAACTCGAACGTGTCGTAGTGACGCTTGTCACGGTTGCTGGGGAACGGTTTTTGGACCATCTTGCCTTGTTGACAACCGCGACACACGCTTGTTCCATTCGACTTGGAGGGTGCTTTCGCGTCCTTGATCATCTTGGTGTCGACCATCTTGCGAAGCACCTCGACTGGAGCGTGACCCATACGCGCATGCAAGTCGACGATCTTGCCACTCGTCGCCGCATTCGCCGATCGCTGAGGCGTGCGAAGCCAGTAGAGGCCATCCACGAGATCCGCCGTCGCCACCACTAGCTTCGAGTCCTTGCGCGAAACGTGCATTTCGGTGCCGTCAAACACCACTTGGAACTTGCCACTCTTGTTGATCTGCGGCACCGAGAGCAGATTCTTGCTCATGTTCGGCACGTACAGCGCGTTCTTGATCTCGATCTCGCGCTCGTCGCCGTTGGGCAGAACCACTCGTTCCACGATGGTCCCCACACCCTTGATTGCCGCCTTGTTGCCGTCGGCCACCGAAAGTTCGCCTTCATTCCGCTCAATCAAATGTGCGAACTTGGCCTTGTCGTTGCAGATGTGGTGCGCTGCGCCGCTGTCGACCGCCCACATCCTGGACACATTCTTGCCCGTCGAAACTCCACATTCCAGGGAAACCGCGAACGCTACTCGATCGTAGTCGTAGTCGTATCCGTCGCTGTCGTTTCTCCACTGGATGTTGTTGGCCCCGCGTCCACGGCCGTTGCCATTGCCATTGCCATTGCCGCCGCGTCTTGGGCCCCGATTCTCGTCCTTCTGCTTGGTCCAGCACTTGTCAATCGTGTGCCCCACTTTTCCGCAGTATGTACACTGGCGAGACTCGGTCGGTGTTGAACGCCTTGGCCGCGTTCTCCGTCTTCACCGTCGCCGTCTTCTCGCCTTGTCTCTTGATGTGCTCATTCGTGAGCACCTTCACGACGTCTTGCGACCGCAGTTCAGCGCTGCTCATCTCCAAGTTCAGCACGACGTTCTCGTAGCTCTTGGGGAGGCTGCGCAATAAGCAGATCGCCACGTCCTCGTCCTCCATCTTGGCGCCGATACTGCTGAGTTTGGCGCTGATGTTGAGGACCTCGTTGCAGTGATGCAATACATTGCCGCCTTCCGACATCTCCATGCTGAAGAGTTGGCGCTTCAAGTAGATGCGACCAGCCTTCTGCGAACCACCGTAGAGCGTCTTCAGGCGCGACCAGGCGACCCACGCTTCCTCGCAGTCGTCAACCACATGATGGTAGTCCGCATTCATGTGGAGCAACATCAGTCCGAACGCGATGTTGCTGGACTTGACGTAGTCGTCCTTGGCCCGCGTGTCCGTGAAGCTCGGAGTCATCTCGCGGTTCACCACATGCCACACCGACTTGGTCAGGAACACGCCACGCATGTAGCGGTTCCACGTCGCGTAGTTGTCTCCGTTGAACTTGTCGATGGAGACCTTGGTGGAGGCATCGTGGGCAGAGGACATGGTGCTTGGGCTCATAACCTGATGGAAGGTATGGATCTTGGACACCGAAGCTTGGACGAAGCGGAGGGAGGCAGCACTCTGGGTGAGACCGGAGTGGAGGCAGGAAACCACTTGAGGGGTAGAGGGAAGATTCGAAAGTGATTGATTGAGGTCTTTAGCTCGAAAGCCTTCTTGCTATCTCTAGACCTACTGGATACACCCTACTTGATTCTTTACTGGATACTGAGTTACTTCAGCCAATCAGAGAGTGCCACGTCGATGCCCATCTTGTACCTACAATCTTGTACCCACAGGTGGCGTAATCGATAGTGGCGTAATCCGCGGTGGCGTAATCCGCGGTGGCGTAATCCGCGGTGGCGTAATCGGCGTGGGTTCGGATTGGACCGGTTCGGGCTAACCGGTTCACGGTCAATAACCGATACCAAACCGGTAACTCTCAATAATGTCCGGGCGCGTGGCAGTCATCAGGTGCATCAGAGCACCAACAGCTTCGCGAAACGGAGCGTTCACCTTGGTCGCTGCGTCACTTGAAATCAGTCGAGTGCTTATGTCGACGGGACTCACCACGGCTTTGCACTCGTCCATACCAAAACGCTTGAGAATGTCATCCACATAGCGGCGCTGACACATCGTCACGCTGCCGTCTGGGCCGTCCACCAACTCGATCCCAAGAACGAACGCGCACTTGCCGCTGTCGGTCATCTCGAAGCGTGTTTTGAGGTCGGTCTTCGTGCGTGAGATCAGTTCGGGTGAACTCCCGGTGATCAGCACATCGTCCACATACACCAGCACGAGTACGCAGTGACCGTCCACCACCTTGATGTAGAGGCACGGGTCGGAGGCCGAAACTTGGAAGCCGATAGAACACACGAATTCGTCGAAGGTCTCGTTCCACACGCGCGAAGCTTGCTTGAGACCGTAGATCGCCTTCACCAATTCCAGGCAGTCGAAGTCATCGTCGAGATCAACGCCTTCGGGGACCGCGCAGAAAACCAGTTCCTTCATTATCCCGTACAGGAACGCTGTCACCACGTCGAGTTGGTCGAGAGGCCAGCCGAAGTACTTGGCAATAGCGATGATCATGCGCAGCGTCACGTACTTGAACGACGGCCGAGAACGTCTCCGTGTAGTCGATGCCGTACTTCTGCTTGAACCCCTTGGCCACGAGGCGCGCCTTGTATTTCTCGATCGATCCGTCCGCTTTGCGCTTGATCTTGAACACCCACTTGGTACCGGATGGCGCGTTGTCCGTTAGGCAATTTTGCAGCACGAAACACCACGACGAGTACGCATCGACTTGAGCTCAGCGTGAATTGCCTTGCGCCAGTGCACTTGGTCCGGGCCGTTCACCGCTTCTTGGAATGTCGATGGTTCCGACAGGTCCACAGTCGCTTCAACAGGATTGGCACTTGCACACCAAAACACAGGGGGAGTCGACTCTTCATCTTCATCTCCAATGCTTTTCTTCTTCGTCTGCGTCTGCTCGGTGCGGAGAGGAAGAGGAATCCGGCGCACTTGCTTCTTCCAGTCCAGGTCGATGACGCACAGCTCGCTGTCTTCTGGCAGCTTCATCTTCGTCACTCGGGCGGCTCTTGCGCTTCCCTGCCTGCTTGTACTCCGTCTGGCGAGGTCCGTCATCGTCGATATCGAGCGAGTCGACGTCCAGGTCATCGCGACATCTTCATCGGAAATCCGCGGTGAAAGTCCAAAGGCGACTCATCGAAGTTGACATCGCGACTGATAACCAACCTGCCCCGCCTCGATGTCATAAAGTCGATATGCCTTGGACACTTCTTCGTAGCCCAGGAATATTCCGGCGCGAGCCTTGGGGTCCCACTTGAGCCGCTTCTCCTTCGGAGTCAAAATGTACGTCCGACAGCCGAACACACGCATGTGCTTCACACTCGGCTTGGACTTGTAAACGATCTCGAACGGAGTCTTGTGCTCGATCTTGGGTGACGGCAGGCGGTTCTTCACATTGATGGCCGTCATGGCCGCCTCAGCCCAGAAACACTTGTCCAGCTTGGCGTGATGCAGCATGCTGCGGCCGATCGTGACGATAGTTCGGATGGCTCGCTCTGCCGTGCCGTTGGTCTGGTGTGCGTACGGAACCGTGGTTTGCTGCTCGATGCCTTCGTCTTCGTAGAAGGCCTTGAGCGAGTTGGTCGCAAACTCACGAGCTCCGTCGTGCCGCACAAACTTGACCTTCTTGCCGAACTGCTTCTGCACCTTCATGATGTATGTCTTGATGGTCTTGATGCAGTCTTCGCTCTCCGACTTGGCACGCAGGCAGAAACCCTTCATGCATCCGCTGGCTTCGTCCACGATCAGCAGCAGGTACTTGCTGCCGCCAAGTGAGTTTTCCTCCATGGGTCCGCAGATGTCGAAGTGGAGCAACTCGAACGTGTCGTAGTGACGCTTGTCACGGTTGCTGGGGAACGGTTTTTGGACCATCTTGCCTTGTTGACAACCGCGACACACGCTTGTTCCACTCGACTTGGAGGGTGCTTTCGCGTCCTTGATCATCTTGGTGTCGACCATCTTGCGAAGCACCTCGACTGGAGCGTGACCCATACGCGCATGCAAGTCGACGATCTTGCCACTCGTCGCCGCATTCGCCGATCGCTGAGGCGTGCGAAGCCAGTAGAGGCCATCCACGAGATCCGCCGTCGCCACCACTAGCTTCGAGTCCTTGCGCGAAACGTGCATTTCGGTGCCGTCAAACACCACTTGGAACTTGCCACTCTTGTTGATCTGCGGCACCGAGAGCAGATTCTTGCTCATGTTCGGCACGTACAGCGCGTTCTTGATCTCGATCTCGCGCTCGTCGCCGTTGGGCAGAACCACTCGTTCCACGATGGTCCCCACACCCTTGATTGCCGCCTTGTTGCCGTCGGCCACCGAAAGTTCGCCTTCATTCCGCTCAATCAAATGTGCGAACTTGGCCTTGTCGTTGCAGATGTGGTGCGCTGCGCCGCTGTCGACCGCCCACATCCCGGACATATTCTTGCCCGTCGAAACCCCACATTCCAGTGAAACCGCGAACGCTACTCGATCGTAGTCGTAGTCGTATCCGTCGCTGTCGTTTCTCCACTGGATGTTGTTGGCCCCGCGTCCACGGCCGTTGCCATTGCCATTGCCATTGCCGCCGCGTCTTGGGCCCCGATTCTCGTCCTTCTGCTTGGTCCAGCACTTGTCAATCGTGTGCCCCACTTTTCCGCAGTATGTACACTGGCGAGACTCTCGGTCGGTGTTGAACGCCTTGGCCGCGTTCTCCGTCTTCACCGTCGCCGTCTTCTCGCCTTGTCTCTTGATGTGCTCATTCGTGAGCACCTTCACGACGTCTTGCGACCGCAGTTCAGCGCTGCTCATCTCCAAGTTCAGCACGACGTTCTCGTAGCTCTTGGGGAGGCTGCGCAATAAGCAGATCGCCACGTCCTCGTCCTCCATCTTGGCGCCGATACTGCTGAGTTTGGCGCTGATGTTGAGGACCTCGTTGCAATGATGCAACACATTGCCGCCTTCCGACATCTCCATGCTGAAGAGTTGGCGCTTCAAGTAGATGCGACCAGCCTTCTGCGAACCACCGTACAGCGTCTTCAGGCGCGACCAGGCGACCCACGCTTCCTCGCAGTCGTCAACCACATGATGGTAGTCCGCATTCATGTGGAGCAACATCAGTCCGAACGCGATGTTGCTGGACTTGACGTAGTCGTCCTTGGCCCGCGTGTCCGTGAAGCTCGGAGTCATCTCGCGGTTCACCACATGCCACACCGACTTGGTCAGGAACACGCCACGCATGTAGCGGTTCCACGTCGCGTAGTTGTCTCCGTTGAACTTGTCGATGGAGACCTTGGTGGAGGCATCGTGGGCAGAGGACATGGTGCTTGGGCTCATAACCTGATGGAAGGTATGGATCTTGGACACCGAAGCTTGGACGAAGCGGAGGGAGGCAGCACTCTGGGTGAGACCGGAGTGGAGGCAGGAAACCACTTGAGGGGTAGAGGGAAGATTCGAAAGTGATTGATTGAGGTCTTTAGCTCGAAAGCCTTCTTGCTATCTCTAGACCTACTGGATACACCCTACTTGATTCTTTACTGGATACTGAGTTACTTCAGCCAATCAGAGAGTGCCACGTCGATGCCCATCTTGTACCTACAATCTTGTACCCACAGGTGGCGTAATCGATAGTGGCGTAATCCGCGGTGGCGTAATCCGCGGTGGCGTAATCGGCGTGGGTTCGGATTGGACCGGTTCGGGCTAACCGGTTCACGGTCAATAACCGATACCAAACCGGTAACTCTCAATAATGTCCGGGCGCGTGGCAGTCATCAGGTGCATCAGAGCACCAACAGCTTCGCGAAACGGAGCGTTCACCTTGGTCGCTGCGTCACTTGAAATCAGTCGAGTGCTTATGTCGACGGGACTCACCACGGCTTTGCACTCGTCCATACCAAAACGCTTGAGAATGTCATCCACATAGCGGCGCTGACACATCGTCACGCTGCCGTCTGGGCCGTCCACCAACTCGATCCCAAGAACGAACGCGCACTTGCCGCTGTCGGTCATCTCGAAGCGTGTTTTGAGGTCGGTCTTCGTGCGTGAGACCAGTTCGGGTGAACTCCCGGTGATCAGCACATCGTCCACATACACCAGCACGAGTACGCAGTGACCGTCCACCACCTTGATGTAGAGGCACGGGTCGGAGGCCGAAACTTGGAAGCCGATAGAACACACGAATTCGTCGAAGGTCTCGTTCCACACGCGCGAAGCTTGCTTGAGACCGTAGATCGCCTTCACCAATTCCAGGCAGTCGAAGTCTATTGAGGGTTGCTGGTCTTGGGTACTGTGTACCAGTTGTACCCATTAACCGGTTAACCCGAACCGGTCCAATACGATCCCGCGATGATTACGGTACGTTGTTTACGCCACCGATGATTAGACGAGTAGGATGATTGGACGAGTACAGAGTGTTGGTGATTGGATGCACCAAATGATTGGATGCAGACTAGGTAGTGAAGATAGTGTAAGCTCCGATCAATCAATCACTTTCGAATCTTCATTCTCCCCCTCAAGTGTCTTCGCTCCGGTCCCACCGTCTGCGACGTCCCTCCCTCCGCCTCATACAAGCTTCGTGTCCAAGACCCATACCTTCCATCAGGTTATGAGCCCAAGCACCATGTCCTCTGCCCAAGACGCCTCGACCAAGGTCTCCATTGACAAGTTCAACGGGGACAACTACGCGACGTGGAACCGCTACATGCGTGGCGTGTTCCTGACCAAGTCGACGTGGCATGTCGTGAACCGCGAGACGACGCCAAGCTACACGGACTCGCGGGCCAAGGACGACTACGTCAAGTCGAGCAACATCGCTTTCGGACTGATGCTGCTCCACATGGACGCGGACTACCACCATGTGGTCGACGACTGCGAGGAAGCGTGGGTTGCCTGGTCGCGCCTGAAGACGCTGTACGGTGGTTCGCAGAAGGCTGGACGCATCTACCTGAAGCGCCAACTCTTCAGCATGGAGATGTCGGAAGGCGGCAATGTGTTGCATCATTGCAACGAGGTCCTCAACATCAGCGCCAAGCTCAGCAGCATCGGTGCCAAGATGGAGGACGAGGACGTGGCGATCTGCTTGTTGCGCAGCCTCCCCAAGAGCTACGAGAACGTCGTGCTGAACTTGGAGATGAGCAGCGCTGAACTGCGGTCGCAAGACGTCGTGAAGGTGCTCACGAATGAGCACATCAAGAGACAAGGCGAGAAGACGGCGACGGTGAAGACGGAGAACGCGGCCAAGGCGTTCAACACCGACCGAGAATCTCGCCAGTGTACATACTGCGGAAAAGTGGGGCACACGATTGACAAGTGCTGGACCAAGCAGAAGGACGAGAATCGGGGCCCAAGACGCGGCGGCAATGGCAATGGCAACGGCCGTGGACGCGGGGCCAACAACATCCAGTGGAGAAACGACAGCGACGGATACGACTACGACTACGATCGAGTAGCGTTCGCGGTTTCACTGGAATGTGGGGTTTCGACGGGCAAGAATGTGTCCGGGATGTGGGCGGTCGACAGCGGCGCAACGCACCACATCTGCAACGACAAGGCCAAGTTCGCCCATTTGATTGAGCGGAACGAAGGCGAACTTTCGGTGGCCGACGGCAACAAGGCGGCCATCATGGGTGTGGGGACCATCGTGGAACAAGTGGTCCTGCCCAACGGCGACGAGCGTGAGATCGAGATCAAGAACGCGCTGTACGTGCCAAGCATGAGCAAGAATCTGCTTTCGGTACCGCAGATCAACAAAAGTGGCAAGTTTCAAGTGGTGTTCGACGGCACCAAGATGCAGATTGCGCACAAGGGCTCCAAGCAAGTGGTGGCGACGGCAAACCTCATGGATGGACTCTACTGGCTTCAGACGCCTCAGCGATCGGCGAATGCGGCGACGAGTGGCAAGATCGTCGACCTGCACGCGCGCATGGGTCACGCTCCGGTTGAGGTGCTTCGCAAGATGGTCGACAACCACATGATCAAGGACGCGAAAGCACCCTCCAAGTCGAGTGGAACAAGCGTGTGTCGTGGTTGCCAGCAAGGTAAAATGGTCCAAAAACCGTTCCCAAGCAACCATGACAAGCGTCGTTACGACACGTTCGAGCTGCTCCACTTCGACATCTGCGGACCCATGGAGGAAAACTCACTTGGTGGCAGCAAGTACCTACTGCTGATCGTGGACGAAGCCAGCGGATGCATGAAGGGTTTCTGCCTGCGTGCCAAGTCGGAGAGCTATTGAGGGTTGCTGGTCTTGGGTACTGTGTACCAGTTGTACCCATTAACCGGTTAACCCGAACCGGTCCAATACGATCCCGCGATGATTACGGTACGTTGTTTACGCCACCGGTGATTAGACGAGTAGGATGATTGGACGAGTACAGAGTGTTGGTGATTGGATGCACCAAATGATTGGATGCAGACTAGGTAGTGAAGATAGTGTAAGCTCCGATCAATCAATTACTTTCGAATCTTCATTCTCCCCCTCAAGTGTCTTCGCTCCGGTCCCACCGTCTGCGGCGTCCCTCCCTCCGCCTCATACAAGCTTCGTGTCCAAGATCCATACCTTCCATCAGGTTATGAGCCCAAGCACCATGTCCTCTGCCCAAGACGCCTCGACCAAGGTCTCCATTGACAAGTTCAACGGGGACAACTACGCGACGTGGAACCGCTACATGCGTGGCGTGTTCCTGACCAAGTCGACGTGGCATGTCGTGAACCGCGAGACGACGCCAAGCTACACGGACTCGCGGGCCAAGGACGACTACGTCGTCAAGTCGAGCAACATCGCTTTCGGACTGATGCTGCTCCACATGGACGCGGACTACCACCATGTGGTCGACGACTGCGAGGAAGCGTGGGTTGCCTGGTCGCGCCTGAAGACGCTGTACGGTGGTTCGCAGAAGGCTGGACGCATCTACCTGAAGCGCCAACTCTTCAGCATGGAGATGTCGGAAGGCGGCAATGTGTTGCATCATTGCAACGAGGTCCTCAACATCAGCGCCAAGCTCAGCAGCATCGGTGCCAAGATGGAGGACGAGGACGTGGCGATCTGCTTGTTGCGCAGCCTCCCCAAGAGCTACGAGAACGTCGTGCTGAACTTGGAGATGAGCAGCGCTGAACTGCGGTCGCAAGACGTCGTGAAGGTGCTCACGAATGAGCACATCAAGAGACAAGGCGAGAAGACGGCGACGGTGAAGACGGAGAACGCGGCCAAGGCGTTCAACACCGACCGAGAGTCTCGCCAGTGTACATACTGCGGAAAAGTGGGGCACACGATTGACAAGTGCTGGACCAAGCAGAAGGACGAGAATCGGGGCCCAAGACGCGGCGGCAATGGCAATGGCAATGGCAACGGCCGTGGACGCGGGGCCAACAACATCCAGTGGAGAAACGACAGCGACGGATACGACTACGACTACGATCGAGTAGCGTTCGCGGTTTCACTGAAATGTGGAATTTCGACGGGCAAGAATATGTCCGGGATGTGGGCGGTCGACAGCGGCGCAACGCACCACATCTGCAACGACAAGGCCAAGTTTGCCCATTTGATTGAGCGGAACGAAGGCGAACTTTCGGTGGCCGACGGCAACAAGGCGGCCATCATGGGTGTGGGGACCATCGTGGAACAAGTGGTCCTGCCCAACGGCGACGAGCGTGAGATCGAGATCAAGAACGCGCTGTACGTGCCAAGCATGAGCAAGAATCTGCTTTCGGTACCGCAGATCAACAAAAGTGGCAAGTTTCAAGTGATGTTCGACGGCACCAAGATGCAGATTGCGCACAAGGGCTCCAAGCAAGTGGTGGCGACGGCAAACCTCATGGATGGACTCTACTGGCTTCAGACGCCTCAGCGATCGGCGAATGCGGCGACGAGTGGCAAGATCGTCGACCTGCACGCGCGCATGGGTCACGCTCCGGTTGAGGTGCTTCGCAAGATGGTCGACAACCACATGATCAAGGACGCGAAGGCACCTTCCAAGTCGAGCGGACCAAGTCTGTGTCGTGGTTGCCAGCAAGGTAAAATGGTCCAAAAACCGTTCCCAAGCAACCATGACAAGCGTCGTTACGACACGTTCGAGCTGCTCCACTTTGACATCTGCGGACCCATGGAGGAAAACTCACTTGGTGGCAGCAAGTACCTGCTGCTGATCGTGGACGAAGCCAGCGGATGCATGAAGGGTTTCTGCCTGCGTGCCAAGTCGGAGAGCGAAGACTGCATCAAGACGTACATCATGAAGGTGCAGAAGCAGTTCGGCAAGAAGGTCAAGTTTGTGCGGCACGACGGAGCTCGTGAGTTTGCGACCAACTCGCTCAAGGACTTCTACGAAGACGAAGGCATCGAGCAGCAAACCACGGTTCCGTACGCGCACCAGACGAACGGCACGGCAGAGCGAGCTATCCGAACTATCGTCACGATCGGCCGCAGCATGCTGCATCACGCTAAGCTGGACAAGTGTTTCTGGGCTGAGGCGGCCATGACTGCCATCTACGTGAAGAATCGTCTGCCGTCACCCAAGATCGAGCACAAGACTCCGGTCGAGATCGTGTACAAGTCCAAGCCGAGTGTGAAGCACATGCGTGTGTTCGGCTGTCGGACGTACATTTTGACTCCGAAGGAGAAGCGGCTCAAGTGGGACCCCAAGGCTCGCGCCGGACTGTTCCTGGGCTACGAAGAAGTGTCCAAGGCATATCGACTTTATGACATCGAGGCGGGGCAGGTGGTGATCAGTCGCGATGTCAACTTCGATGAGTCAACCTTTGGACTTTCACCGACGATTTCTGATGAAGATGTCGACGACCTGGACTTCGAATCGCTCGACATCGACAATGATGGTTCCCGCCAGACGGAGTACACGCAGGCAGGGAAGCGCAAGAGTCGCCCGAGTGACGAAGATGAAGCTGCCAGAAGACCGCGAGCTGTGCGTCATCGACCTGGACTGGAAGAAGCAAGTGCGCCGAACTACTCCTCTCCGCACCGAGCAGACGCAGACGAAGAAGAAAAGCATGGAGATGAAGATGACGATTCGACTCCACCAGTTTTTTGGCGTGCAAGTGCCAATGCCGTCGAAGCAGGCGATCTATCGGAGCCGACGACATTCCAAGAAGCGGTGAACGGCCCCGACCAAGTGCACTGGCGCAAGGCGATTCGTGCTGAGCTCGAGTCGATGCGACTTCGTGGTGTGTTTCGTGCTGCCAAGTTGCCTAACGGACAACGCGCCATCGGTACCAAGTGGGTGTTCAAGATCAAGCGCAAAGCGGACGGATCGATCGAGAAATACAAGGCGCGCCTCGTGGCAAAGGGGTTCAAGCAGAAGTACGGCATCGACTACACCGAGACGTTCTCGCCCGTCGTCAAGTACGTGACGCTGCGCATGATCATCGCGATTGCCAAGTATTTTGGCTGGCCCCTCGACCAACTCGACGTGGTGACAGCTTTCCTGTACGTGATAATGAAGGAGCAGGTGTTCTGCATAGTTCCTGAAGGTGTCGAACTGGATGGCAACTTCGACTGCCTGGTGATGGAAGGTATGGATCTTGGACACGAAGCTTGGACGAAGCGGAGGAGTGAGAACGCTGGGTGAGACCGGAGCGAAGACCACTTGAGGGGGAGAAGGAAGATTCGAAAGTGATTGATTGAGGTCTTTAGCTCGAAAGCCTTCTTGCTATCTCTAGACCTACTGGATACATCCTACTTGATTCTTTACTGGATACTGAGTTACTTCAGCCAATCAGAGAGCGCCACGTCGATGCCCATCTTGTACCTACAATCTTGTACCCACAGGTGGCGTAATCGATAGTGGCGTAATCCGCGGTGACGTAATCGGCGTGGGTTCGGATTGGACCGGTTCGGGCTAACCGGTTCACGGTCAATAACCGATACCAAACCGGTAACTCTCAATACGTCCCCTCAATGCGAACACGCGTGGATGCCGAGAGCAGTCGTCAGGTCCATGTGGCGTGGTCCCGGGAGCGCCTTCGTCATGATGTCCGCCAGCATCACGGAAGTCTCGCAATACTGGAGCTTCACTTCACCGCGCTTCACTTCGTCGCGGATGTGGTGGTACTTGATGTCGATGTGCTTGGCGCGACCGTGGTTCACTGGGTTCTTCGTCATCTTGATGCACGACTGGTTGTCTTCGTGGATCTTGAGCTCGGGTCCCGTCTCGTTGGTAGCCGCCAAAATCTCGCACAGTAGGCGATGAATCCACTTGCCCTCTTGGATCGCCAGACTGAGTGCGATGTATTCCGCCTCACTCGTAGACAGCGAAACACTTGACTGCTTCTTGTGTTGGCAAGATGACGCCTCGACTAGCTGCGGAATACCGGTAGATACCGGTATGACCATCACTCAGTGGGACCGCAATCATTCCTGTGATTACGGGACGCTGATTACGGGACGCTGATGATGGGACACTGTTTACGCTACGGAGGATTACGGGACACGTGGGTACAAGATTGTGGATACAAGATGGGATCCACGTGGCAGTCGCTGATTGGCTAAGGTAAGTCAGTATCCAGTAGAGAATCCAGTAGAGTGTATCCAGCAGGAGTATCCAGTAGACTTAGAGGTAGCACAGTGTTGCGAACTAAGGACCTCAATCAACTCACTTTGCATTCTGACATCAAGTGCTCAAGTGACCTTTCTTTTGGTTATGAGCCCAAGCCCCGTCTTCCCTGACCAAGACCCCGACTACGCCTTCGCCATGGACGCCACCCCGACCGCGACCGCGACCGCCCGCATCAACAAGTTCGACGGAACCAACTTCCACACGTGGAAGTTCAAGATGCAGATGGTGCTCGAGGAGCGCGAACTGTGGGAAGTGACAAGTGGGGAAGTGAAGCTGGAGCACTGCCAGACCGCGGCGGATCAAGCGCTGTTTCGGAAGAAGTCGCGCAAGGCGCTGGCGATCGTCTGTCTCGCGATGGAGGATTCGCAACTGCCGCTGGTGCGTTCGGCCAAGGATGCTCACGATGCATGGTCAAGGCTGAAAGGACACTTCGAGAAGAAGAGTTTGGCCAACAAGCTCTTCCTTCGTCGACGTTTCTTCACGACCATGATGGACGAAGGTGATGGTGTGCTGGAGCACATCAACAAGATCAAGACGCTGGCGGAACAGCTCGATGCGGTGGGCGCTCCGGTCAGCGAGGACGACTTGGTGATCACGCTTCTGGGAAGTCTGAGCGAGTCGTACCAGTTCCTCATCACGGCATTGGAGTCGAGAGCCGACTCGTTGACGTGGGAACTCGTGACGTCTCGGCTGCTGCATGAGGACATGAAGCGCAAGGAACAAGGTGGCGGCGTCGACGGAGCCGCGCACGGCCAAGGTCAAGCGTTCATGACAAGCGGCAAGAGCAAGTACAAGGGACGGCAAGCGCAGAAGACAAGCAGCGCCTGTCACTACTGTGGGGAGCACGGACATTGGATCGCCAAGTGTCCGGTGCGGATCCGCGAGAACGCGGAGCGGCAGAGGCCGCAACGAGCGAATGTCGCGCAGAGTGAAGACGACTCTGGCGACTTCCTCTTTTCGGTTGGAAGCAACAAGGATGTCTCCAAGTCAAGTGGTATGTGGCTGGTCGACTCGGGTGCGACGCAGCACATGACGTACTCGAAGGAGTACATGAAGAACTTCAAGAAGATCACTCCGGTGGACGTGCATCTTGCCGATGACGGTGTGGTCCAAGCTCTGGGAACCGGCGACATTGTGATGTCGATGAGGACGCCGCGCGGGATGAAGAAGGGTGTGCTCACGAACGTGTGGTACATCCCCAAGCTATCGCGCAACCTGTTCTCCGTTGGACGGTTTACCAAGGATGTTGGACCCGTGACCTTCGAGAGCGACGGGTGTTTCGCGGAAACGAAGGGTCTCAAGTGGAAGCTCGGCGCTCGTGAGGGCAAAGGGCTGTTCAAGCTGTGCATGACGCCGATGATGCCTGACGAGGCCAATGTGGCAAGTTCGAAGGATCGCAAAGGGGACACCACGTCGTACCTCTGGCACCTTCGACTTGGCCATATCGGCCATGGCGGTCTAGACGCCATCGTCAAGAAGGGATACGGCACGGGTATCAACATGACATCGGCGAAGCAGTGGGAGCTGTGCGACGGGTGTGCACTCGGCAAGCAAACGCGAGTGAGCTACATGAAGTCGTCGCCGAACCGTGCGAAGCAAGTGCTGGAGGTGATTCACAGCGATGTGTGTGGCCCCATGCAAACATCCACTTTCAGTGGCAAGCGCTACTTCGTCACGTTCACCGACGACAAGTCGCACTTTTGCGTCGTGTACCTGCTGCGGAACAAGTCCGAGGTGGCCGATAAGTTTGCGGAGTTCGTCGCAATGGCTGAAACGCAGACCGGCAAGCGCGTGAAAACCCTCCGGAGCGACAACGGTGGCGAGTACACTTCTGGTGCGATGGCCAAGTTCTGCAAGGATCGCGGCATCGAGCAGAAGTTCACGCCACCGTACACGCCTCAGCTGAACGGAGTGGCGGAACGGATGAATCGGACGCTGGTGGAGTGTGCTCGCTGTATGCTGGAGCACGCCGGGTTGTCCAAGTCGTATTGGGGCGAAGCGGTGATGACTGCTACGTTCCTTCGCAATCGGTGTCCTACACGCGCGCGATCACCCACGACAAGTCGCCGCACCAAGTGTGGACGGGAAAGAAGCCGCTGCTAGCCAACCTCAAGGTGTTCGGTTGCCACGCATACGTGCATGTGCCGAAGGAGAAGCGATCCAAGTTCGACTCGAAGTCAGTACGTTGCCGTTTTGTCGGGTATTCGGAGCACGAGAAAGCGTATCGGTTTGAAGAACTGGAGAGCGGTCGCGTGTTGATAAGCCGCGACGCGCAGTTCATGGAAGACGTCTTCGACGGTGGGAGACGCGAATACGCACCGAAGGAGGTGCTGGTGGATCTTCATGATGAAGATGCCACGGATGAAGAGGTTTCGTCTGGATCGGATCGGAACGAAGACGAAGACGAAGATGAGGCTGCGCGGGATGAAGACTTCGAACCCGGCAGCAAGCGACACCCGCGGACGCAGTCGCTGGAAGAAGCCGTGGAAGTTCCGAGTGCCAAGCGGCAGAGTCGACACCAGACTCTGGACGAGATGTCTGCTGCGGCTCAAGAAAGTCAAGACTTCGAAGCTGCGTACGTCGTGGATTCAGTGGGAGAAATGCCGACCACGTTCAAGTCGGCGATGGAATCCAGCGACGCAATCAAGTGGAAGGAGGCGTGCGACTCGGAGATGGAGTCTCTTCACAAGAACGAGACGTGGATCCTCGTACCGCTGCCGAAGGGACGCAAGGCAATCGGCAACAGATGGGTGTTTCGAGTGAAGGAGAACCAAGCCGGAGAGATCGAGCGGTTCAAGGCGCGACTGGTGGCCAAGGGATTTCTGCAAAAGTACGGCATCGACTACGACGAGACCTTCGCGCCGGTGCCCAAGTTCACGTCCATCAGGATTCTGCTCAGTCTGGCTGCCAAGTATAATCTCACGTTGCATCAGATGGATGTCAAGACAGCCTTCCTCAATGGATTGTTGGACGAAGACATCTACATGCGCAGCCGGACGGGTACATCGAGAAGTCACACCCGGACTACGTTGCAAGCTCAAGCGATCGCTTACGGACTTAAAGCAGTCGCCGCGCATGTGGAACAAGACCATCGGACGACTTTCATTTGCTCAAGCTGGGGCTCAAGAAATGCGACGTCCGGACCACTGCATCTACTTCAAGCGTGACGGCCAAGGACATGATCTCGTGGCGCTCTACGTTGACGACTTGGTCCTCGCCAGCAGCAGTGACAAGATGCTCAAGGAAACGAAGGCAGGCGCTCAGTGACCGGTTCGAGATGACCGACATGGGTCAGCTCAAGTACTTCCTCGGGATGGAGATCGAGCAAGATGTGGCGACTGGGAAGGTATCGGTGCGGCAAACCAAGTTCGCCAACGACATCCTGGAGAAGTTCAAACATGGAGAAGAGCAACCCTGTCAAGACGCCGCAGGATCCGGGGTCTCAAGCTGACCAAAGGCCATGTGTGAAGGAGGCTGCA